>JALIZH010029495.1:0-292982 GCA_030522465.1 Rhipicephalus appendiculatus | reverse complement strand
GAGGATGGCCTCGACAACACGTACCGTAAAATGAGGTTACTTTGTGACTGCAGGGGTTACTTTGTGACACGCGCTCGGTTTTCTGTTCTTTAAATCTCGCGCCACGACCAGGCGCCGCCGAAAAACTATAAGCCACCCAACAAGCTCGCCTGACATGTCGTGCCACTTAGCAACAGCCGGCCAACGTTCCCACTCTCCGGAGCCACTCTAGACTCTGACATGTTCAATGGTGTTTTAGCGTGCATTGTTGAAGCACCGCAAACTTTGTGCGCTCGACCCGTCCGCACGAGAAAAACAGAGAAAACAGGTATTTACTTGTGATTGTTAATATGTAGGCTAAAATAAACTGTAATATAAATTTAATCAAGTCACGTCTGTTGAAGTTTATAGAAAGGAAACTGAAATGTTGATACTTCGCGGGGTAACTTTGTGACACGCCAATTGTAACAAAGTTAGCCCACTCTGTTTTTAATTTAAATTATATGTTGTTTTGTTGAAAGGAGGAAGATGCTCAACGTCCCAACGGTGAAAAGCGTATCAGTTGCCGATGTAGACGAAGCGAGCAAGACAGGAAAACCGACAAACATAAAGAAGGGCAGCTCTTCCTCCGGTATCAGACCTAGACGACCTAGGAAGAAGTCTTCTCTCGACGACAGCCCAGAAGAAAGCACTGACGGCGATTGTACGTAACGCAAATAGACTTTTGATGGGGTAACATTTTGCGAGCCCTTTTTTTCCAAATCATATCCAGCCAAAAACAACATAGTCACAAGGTTTCTCCGTCGTGTGGGGCAACTTTGTGACAACGTTGTTTCACAACGTCACAAAGTTGCCCCACACGACGGGGCAACTTTGTGACAGCTTTTAACCTGAATACAGCCGTTTGTAATAAAAATGCGGATTTTTAGAACATACCGTCGTGTGAGGGAATGTTTCAGCAACGTTATGGCACTATTCATTCGCCTTTATGTTCATAATTGTTGAGTGAGAGAATGAAAACGTACGAAATCTGTCACAAAGTAACACCATTTTACGGTACTTCAAGTTCGAGGGTTGTTTTTACAAGCCGGTACATGGGACGTCTCAGTAACGGCAGCAAACCTGACGATTAAGCGTCTTGAACAACGCGCACTCACTTCGTTTAGTCGTGTACCCAAACCTTTTTACGTTACGTGGATGATTGCTTCGGCGCAATCAAGGAGGAGGCATTGAATGCATTCAGAGAGCACCTGAACGACATGAACGCAGCAATCAAGTTTACCGTAGAGGAGGAGAAGCACGGTCAACTTCGTCATTTCGACGTCCTCGTCAAGGGCGAAGGAGAAGGCATGTCGTGCAGCGTCTACAGAAAAAGCACCCACACGGGTCGCTATTTGCATTTTAATTCCGTGAACCCGGTTTGCTACACAACGTCTGTGGTCACCTCGTTGGCAAATCGCGCGAAGAGAGTTTGCAAAAAATCAGGGGACTTCACTGCCGCCATGCAGCATGTGCATCGGGATCTCTTCCAAAGTGGCGACACGGTCTCGTTCGTGCACTGTATGGTACGTGAGCTAGCACGTTCGCCACGTTCTCACAACTCGCGCCCAAGAAAACGTAGGTTTCTGCCGTATGTTCCTGGTATCGGCGAGCCCCTTCCGCGTGTTCTATGCAGCACAGGGGCCGGTCTAAGAACTGGCTTAGCTCCCTGTCCTTCCACTTGTTTCTTCCTTTCTCCTCCTACGATGTGTAGGTAGCACACTTGCCAACAAACAAGTTGAGGCATTCCCTTGTGAGGGTGAAAGACAAGCTGCCGAAAGAAACATTTCCAGGCGCTGTCTGCAGCGTCCCGTGCTCAGACTGTAGTGGCAGTTACATCGGCGAGACAGGCAATTTTCCGTAAAGACTAAAGGGGCATATGTATGATGTGAAAGAGAAAGTATCATCGAACGCGCTGGCTGAACACGCAGAAGCACCTGGACCCAAAATAAACTGGGATATTGCTAGGATAACGGAAGAAGAAAATAACTGGTCATCTCGGCTTTATCTGGAATCTATCACAATCCAGACAATGGCGCACACACTTAATCGCATTGACGGCAACTTTCCACACATGTAGACACGTTGCTTACGTCACATTTTAAAACATACATGACCGGACTGCTCGCGCACTGAATTTCAATTTGTCAACAAGGCTCCCGTACGGGAGCTGAAACGTCTTGCTTCTGGCTTTTATCGTAGTCAGCATCTTGTTTTAATTGGCTTTATGTATGTTCCTGACCAGACGGGTTTCTGTCCAACTATTGACTTCAACACACGTACCGCCTAATGTTCCCCCCATGTTGATCAGGTATTTGGCGTCCGCACTTGGGCAGGGATGAACCCTTCCTTGTTTGGAGCAATCACCCTTATGACGAGACGCCAAACTTGAGTCGCTTAAATGATTTCATGTGTTATGTACAAAAGACAAAAGAAAGGTGTTTACTCGTGTTTATTCATCTTGGGAAAAAGTGGGTGTCAAGAGCACTGCACAATTTTCTTACACAGAAAAATGGTTTCAAAAAGTAGAAACTTGGACAATCTCCCCGAAGGGAACCCTGATGGGATGCGAAGCAGCAGCGGTGCGCACGGCGTTGACCCGGTTGAAACGGGCGTCATCGCAGATAAACGAGCCGAAAGAGTGTTTCCACTGGACGCGCGGTCGAGCGTTGCGGGCGGTGGAGAGGGTGAAGCGAGAGAGAAGTGACACGTTCAGAGGTGTTGCGAGCGGGCGGAGCAGCCGGCAGCTGCGGGCGCTGCCGCGAGCATGCAGCGGGTGAGGGAGAGTGACGTCAGCGCGCACCTGCGAGGGAAGCGTGCGAGGGGAGCGTGACGTCAACGCGCAGCTGTGGCGCGACCTACTTGGCAACGCTCCAACACCTACGGCGAGGGGAACGCGTTGCGGCGCATTCGTACGGACGCACGTAACGTACGGCGTTACACACGTGAGTCAAAGAGCTGCTTCGCATCTAATATACATCTTAAGAATCTAGGAATTACCCTCAGTACAATAATACTGCCGCGGAGTGTTAGGATACACATCCGTGCGACACCTTTCTGTAGAAGCCCAAGACATTCGCCAGGCTTCATAGTTTCCCGAAAAAGCATTGACCGGGCCCCAAAGCCATCAACTTCGACAATCTTCCCTGGATGGAGCGTCCAAAGTGTTGTGTTTAAGCCGTTTTTCTGCACAGTTCCGGATCGAGACGGATCCTTCAAGAAGTGTCGCTGTTACTTTCCTCAGCTGCCATGCGGGTTGAAGGCGTGCTTGATTTGTGAGGCAGTTTTCTTTCTGTTACAACAGTTTGCTGTCGCCTGCGTTGAAGTAACCTTTGGGACCACGTACAATTTTTTGCTAACACTGAGACGCTCTGCCACTGGGAGGCGAACAATTGGTCATAATTTGGGCATTATTCCAAGTATGTAATGGAGTCTCGGGCTTCTGATTGCAATGCCAGCACAGTGGAGTATTCGGCCACTAGCGTGTATACTGGAAACTGTTGTCGTCGGATACAGCTCCGTATGCAGTCGTACGTAAAACACCTTAGCCTTCATAAAGTAGCAGCACGCTTGTCCTCCGTCTTCGGTCCTTCAGTTTTCCCTTTCGCGATCCTTTGTCGACGGTAAGCCACCAAACGTTCTCCATGGTAGCCACAGAAGTATGAACCATGTTTAAGAAGGAAACCTGTAGCTGTAACAATCGCACCAAAACTGTACAGAACCTGTTTACTATTACATTTTGGAAGAGGCGTGAAACTAAAGGCCACATTTGAGGATTTTAAATGCGAAGCATTTCTTAGCGAACTTCGGCGACTTCGAGCGTATCTACCTAGCTATCTATCTAGCCGCCTACAACTTTGTGCTCTCCTGGCCGTATCGTTAATGGGATTAATAGCAAATCTGGTATGGCATAACATGACCGTATGACGAACATAAATGGCTGGTCACATCATGAAAATCATGACTAACTTGTCATGAAAAGTATGATTTACATGCCACGCTCATGGCGCGCTCGCGGCCGTTTCGTTAGCTTGATATACAACAAATTTGGGATTGAGTGACGTGACTGTATGACGAACATAAATGACAGGTGGTAATATGGAAATAATGACGTGCGTGTCATGAACAACATGATTTACATGCCACGCTCATGGCGCGCTCGCAGCCGTTTCGTTAGCTTGATATACACCAAACTTGGGATTGAGTGACGTGACTGTATGACGAACATAAATGACCAGTGGTAATATGGAAATCATGACTTGTCATGTGCGACATGACTTGCATGCCACGCTCATGGCGTGCTCGCGGCCGCTTCGTTAGCTTGAGATACAGCAAATTTGGTATAGAGTGACATGACTTATAACGAACATAAGTGGCAGGTGGTAACATGAAAATCTTGGCATGCATGTAATCTACAACGCCATTTACATGCCAAGCTCATGGTGCGCTTGCGTCCAGTTCGCTAGCTTGGTATACACCAAAATTGGTATTGCGCGACGTGACTGTATGACGAACATAAATGACAGGTGCTAACATGTAAAACATGACATGCAAATTATGTAAAGCATGACTTGCTCCTTCCTGGCTGCTTCGCATTACGTCGATTCCCCCCAGTGCGTGGGATCTGCCGGCTTTTTCTTGTTGTTTTGCGTATTGTTTATCACGTGCGCCCACGATCGTGTCCTTTTTAAATGAAGTGGGCAAAACAGGGCGGAACTCCCGTAGAGCTCCATGCGTCTCGTACTCTTCCTCCCGCTTGTTTTAAGCACGTTTATTTCATGCTTAAGACGCGCCAAAAAAGGCAGACGAAGCAGACTTACACACAGGACACCTCGATTTGCTGGCAGCATACCTCAGCGTTTTTTAGAATGCTGTGCTAGGTGTACATCAAATGGATAGGTACGTGCTGGCACTATTACACACAACTGACCAGCAGGCGAAGAGAATGAGAATTACCATTGACACCAAATAAGAAATGCTCTTTCAATGCAAGAAATTAGCGAGTTCAAAACTATTATCGGGAGCTCGCAAACGGTTCGCCTTCGTCTTCAGAGACAAAACGAATTAGACCGGTTGCCTTACCCGTTTGCACCGTCATTTAGCATTCACAACAAACATCTATTACACAACTGTCGTAAAACATCAGGATTTGCTCATACAGTGACACGGACAAGCTCGAATTTCAGCACTTGCTTTCGACAAGCACATCTCATACTCCCAGGTTAATTTTCTGTTTATCGCAACATACTACCGCCCAGCTGACGACAGCAAGCAGGTAGGGGTTCGCGCTAACATATCACGTTGCAGATATCTTAGATTGTGCGCCGGCGCGCGACCTCGGAGGCCATGCATGAAGCAACAATCGAATCCGAAAGGAAAAAATTAGCACGCAATTAGTACGTTGTTGAAAGTAGCACAGATAGATGTCATTTCAACATGCCCACATTTGCCTCGTTGACACTTTGATAATTAGGTGAGTATTTTCGGAGTTACGAATTTAATTAGGACTAATTAATTAATTCACATTAACGAAAAAAATAGTAGCGGCTAGTACAGTATACGGGGAATAATATGCACAAGACCTGCTTCGCGTAATGCCGTCCCGCTTTTTTTTAATCATGCTGCGTGATAAGTGGGACACCCTGTATATTGACTGGGTCTTTAAAACCCAGTCAATATATATTGACTGGGTTATTAAATACTATGGTCTTTAAAAACGAACCTTAGAGACTGGTTTGGCGCGCTACATGCGCCAGGAACGATTGCGACATGCGAAAGCCTCATGTCGAGTCTTTTGATCGTTATAAAAAAAAAATTTCGCCGCCCCTCAAAATTCCCTGCAATATCGCAAAGATTCCCTTTTTCCTTTTCGTCCAAAATGACTCGAAAATTCCCAGAAAAAGGGAAAATTCCCTGCACGGAACATCACTGATCTCTCTCGCGGCGACCAAGCCGACCAAGCGCCTGACAGCACCGAGCTCTTGCGGAAAGGGGGACGCCACTGGCGGCCAATGAGGGCTCGCGTGCACGGTGGCATGTTCTAGCATGTCGTGCGCCTAAGCTTCGCGGGGCCGGCGGCGCGCACGCGCTACCGGGCAGCGAGGCGCCAAGGGGTTAGGCGCTCTCGATTACCACATCGTTTGAAACTGCTTGGTTAGAACTGTGATTTCGTGGCTACGGAGTGTATCGTTATATTGCGTTTCTGTCTGTGTTATGCGTGTTCATTTTCAGTATGTGTATAAAACGTGTGCAAACGGTCTAGTCCTTTCGTGGTTGTCTGTGGCGACGTATTGGACACCATTGAATAAGAACCTACACGTTGGGCAAAACGGAACCACAACGTAACATGGTCACATGAAGTACACTAGGTGGCGTTAGTGAGACCAAAAACTAGTACGATTCGTGTAATACGATTTACAAATCGCTGATCACACCAATTTTCCTATAACGTAGTATTTATCATGTTTTCAAGCCTTCACCTTGTGAAAAGTCGCGTTCACAGCACTTCTGCTCGCGACATCAGGCGTCATCGACCCTTGGCAGCCCTGGAAGTCGCGCTTTCTGCCGGCTGCTTCTAGAGCCAAGCGCCGCGTATTTTTGGCTGCAGATTGAGCGCAGCAGAAAAGCGCACCATTGCTGCTCTTCTAATGGCATCTCCAAATATAGACTTCTATAAAGAAGTTGCAAGAGCGGAAACCAAAGAAATGAAAAGACGCTGGATTTTTCGCAGGACAAAAAGCACAGCTCCTTCACTGGCCGATAACCTGGTCGTTCATCGCCAAAGGCGGAAGTTTCATCGGAAGGATAGGTAGTGTGAGGACACTCTGCTGCACATCCGGCAACCGTTTGCACGCAACCACTTCGTGAAGACCTGCCGACACATACTGCAGCGTAAGGCGACTGCGATGCACCAAGAAATATCAGTAGAAAATAGAGCTGCTCTGACAATTTACAAGCTTTGCTCCTCTGCCGGAGATATACTGCTGATCTTTGCAGCATCGGCCGCTCCACAGTGTATACAGAGAATTCTGCTGTGCAGTTACCGTTGTGCTGGAGCCGCAGTGGGTGACAATGCTAACAGGAGACGGCATGACCGCCCACATGAAGGAATGCCGCGCAGCCTGCGACTTCCCGCAGGCAGTCGCAACCCTAGACGGGCGCCATTTTCCCGTGCCGGCACCGAAGGAATGCGCAAACGACTACAACTACAGGGAATAGGACAGAGCCCTAGTATTCACAGTCGTGCCCCAAATGTGGCCACGGCTCATGTTCTTTCGATCACATGCTCTGGCTGTGCCCAGCCCTTATGCCTCTCTACCCATCACGAAGGAACAATGGGATGAATTCCCGACGAGCAAGTCTCCACTGTCAGCTCCAGGCCGTCCAGAGGGCCCACGACATCGCGACGGAACTTCGACTTTCGGTCCCATCGTAAGCGGAGCCACCGACTTTATCCCCTACATATCAGTTCCTCAGCACTCAAATTTCTTGTCATGCCATCTTCTCCGCAGCAAATACATCCCTTTCGCGCATTGGCCATCACCAGGACATGTAGCGAGAAGCAGATCGCGGAAGAATTCGGCATGCACCTCTCTGGCTCTGCAACAACTGTTGTTTCACTGCTTCGATGCGCACCCCCTACAGCAGAAGCCAGTCTCGATCATCCTTTAACGCTGCAGGAACATCGTGCGGCGATGTCAACTTCACAACGTTCCAGTGCACCTGGACCTGATGGCATCACCTATGCTACCCTGCGCCACCTTGGCCCTCGAACGACCGAAGAACTTCTGTCTTTGTACAACCTTTCTTGGGCCACTGGAATTGTACCGACACACTGGAAAACAAGCAAGATCGTGGCATTGCTGAAACCAGGCAAGTCTCCCCGTGATATGCTATCCTATAGACATGTGGTGCTGGCAAGTTGTGTAGGAAAACTCATGGAACGAATGGTTCTGTTGCGCTTAGAATGGTTCCTGGAGAAGCAAAGAGTATATCCAGACGCAATGACTGGCTTCCGAAAGGGAAGGTCAACAATCGACAGTGTGATCGATTTAGTAACGACCGTTGAACATCAGAAACGGCGCCACCGGTTGACGGCTGCAGTCTTCCTTGACATCAAAGGTGCATTTGACAATGTTCTGCATGAGGCGATTCTAAATGCTCTTGAAGACTATGGTTTCGGCGTCTGCATGCATCAATGGATAGCCAGTTATCTTCAAGAAAGAACAATATTCATGTCTACTGCAGACGGTGACAAAAACAAGCATCCCGTCTACGTGGCGTGCCTCAAGGTGGAGTCCTGGGCCCAACATTATTTTGTATCGTAATTTTTGGCCTCGTTAAAAAGTTAGGAAGCAAAATCTCGGTCTCTGTGTACGCAGATGGCATCTGCATTTGGACCACAAGTCTAACGCGTTTGCAAGTACAAACGAAGCTACAACGTGCGGTATCGACAACGTCCGCATACCTCAGCAGCTGCGGACTGCAACTGTCACCGACGAAAAGTGAAACCCTGGCATTCACGAAAGCCCATGGCTTGCTACAGCGTAGTGATTGATGGGAAGGTCATACCTTCGGTAACTCACCACAAGTTCCTCGGAGTTATCATCCACCTTGATTTATCTTGGTCGAAGCACATCTCGGCGCTAAGAAAAAAACTAGACAGCTTTGTCCAGATCATTCGCCATATGTCTGGAAAATCATGGGGGCCATCGAAATCATCTTTACTACAGCTATACCAGGCACTTTTTGTTGGATACCGCCGCTACAGTGCTCCTGTTCTGTCCCGTGTTTTCACATCAGCTGTACGTATACTCAAGGGTGCTCAAGCTCGTGCCCTCAGAATTTGCCTAGGAGTTCATCGATGTACTTCTACATGGGGCGCTATTGCAGAAGCACGAGCTTGTCCAGCTCGCGTTTATCTTCAACACGAACCACTGCGAGTACATCTCAGATTACTGACTAGGCACCGAGACCATCCAATGGGAGACGTTATTAACACACGGCCCAATGCTGCATATTCAGAAGCTGTGATGTCGCACCAAGATCTGCTGCCTTCGAATTATGCTCCACAAGTGATATTCGACGTATCTATATGGACGATGCCTAAGCCGATCGTGCGACTTTCGATCTCTGGGATAACAAAGAAGACAAGAATACCAACTGATGGACTTAGGCATTTCGCTTTGTCGTATATTGCCTACATGTACGGACATACGGTACATATTTTTGCTGATGGCTCTGTTACGCAGATCTCCTTAGCAGCAGCTTTCACTGTGTCTCACCTGGGAATCACGAAACGCTTCAAAATAGCGCATCAGACATCGTCTACTGCCGCTGAGCTGACCGGTGTCCGACAAGCTGCCAGCTACATTTTACAGCAAAGTCCAGCGAAATGGACGTTATTTTGCGACTGAAAGCCGGCACTTCACCTAATCAGCAATTACATGAAGCAAGCAACCGCTTACAGTAGTGTACGAAATAATGAATATGTTAACTGAGGCTTCTCAATCCGGACATACCGTAGCACTACAATGGATTCCCAGTCACTGTGGCATAGCTGGGAATGAACGAGCTGACGCAGAAGCGAAAATGGCGCACTTTAGCGGCGAAGTCATATCGATTCACTTTTCCCGATATAACATCAACGCCTTGCTATCTAAGGCTATGAAAACATCTATGACACGACCATAGAATGACCCTGATTATCGCCAAGAGCGCCTTTACAGACTTGACTCTGGTGGTGCTTTTCGACTTCCGTGCCGACTAAGGAGAGACCAGGAAACATTACTACATAGACTTCGGCTGGGTGTTGAATATACATGACAATACCTTTGCAAGATTGGACAGGAGCAAAGCCCCAACAGCAGTGTGTGTCACACGTCAGAGACTATTCATCACATCCTATGCGTGTGCCCTCAATACGAGACAGAAAGACAGTCACTAAAGCGCCTCATGAATCGTCTGGACTGCCGCCCCTTTTCGGTGGAGAAGATTTTGGGTGCTTGGGAACGTGTACATCACGCCCAACGCAGCCTAAGTGCTTGTTAACATTTCTGAGCGAGACAGGCTTAGATGCTCGTCTTTAGAGCGTGTGGTAATGTAACTAATGCACAGAGACTTTCGTGCTTCTCCTACTCCGCACAGGACAGTGTGTTCAGTGACTCATTGTGCCATACCATAGTCACCTCTCATGCCTCTCTAGCTATTTCCTTCCCTTTTCCGCTTACCCCCCGTGAGGATTAGCAGGCCAGAAACCCGCTTTCCAGGCCGACCTCTCCTCCTTCTTCCCATTAAACATCTTCTTGTCATGCCATGTCAGCCAGCGTTTGCGAAATAGAAGTACGTTGCAGGCTTGGTGCTCTGTGTAAATGCACCCTTACACTTTGTTCAGGTGCAGCATGGTCCTGCTTCCGTTGGTGGAATCCCTCTACGGGTTCTTGTAAGGCAACCTTTAATCGCCCGTTCGCAGCCACGACGCCTTTATATATGACCGGTCTGGCCTGACCCACTGCACGGAAGACCCATTGTTGGAGATGCTCATCGAAGACATTTGTGCACAAGCCGTCTCTCCGGTCATCTTTTGTGACCAAGCTTTTCCTTTGAAGGCGCACCTCATCAAGCCATTCAAGCACCGCACATGACTCAGCCGGGAGATGAAATCATTCAGTTATCAGCTATCGAATGCCAGAAGAGTAGTGGAGAATGCATTTGGGCGGCTGAAGGCACGGAGTAGAAACGAAGTGAAGCGCATGGAATGCAAAATTGAAAATGCCCCAACATCAATTCGTGCCTGCTGCACATTGATGGGTTAGGTGTAGGCGAGATGCAGAACTCGACCTCCAACGTTCGAGCCAGTAACTCGCCGTTCGAGCAACCAGAAATCAGCACACGTGAGAGCGCCTTAGTTGGAGAGCCAGTGAGAAGTGCTATTATATGGTACAAGAAACAGAGGGAACAGAACTGATGCACTGACGTCACTAACGCTGGGGTGGGTTTTTCTTTATTACGATTATTTAATAATGCAGGGCTGTAAGTTTGGAAGCACGAAAAAAATTATAAGTAGTAGGCACATTTTTTTCTTAGAGCTTCAGGTGGCGTTGCCTCAACTCCATTTCTTTGGCTTAAGCAGCCTCGAAGCTTTCCCGCATGCAGTTCTGCTCCGCGAGCAAAGCACATCAAAATTATGAGGTAGCGCCACGCCTCCTTTTCGCTGCATGGCGCCGTAGCTGGGATGTTGGCTCATATTCAGCAGCTTCCGACGGTGGTTCCTAAGTGGTCCCCGTGCCCTTGGTTACCTCGTGGATGTTACGGCCTTTTTTCTGGCGATCACCGCGCACCATAACACTGATGAGATGTATAAAAAAATCCAGAGGGAAACAAGGTTGACGTACAGTGGCTGTTGACCATTCAATGAAAACGTCCAGAAAACAATGCTTAAAATGTATGCCTGGTACATTACTTCTGTTCATTTCAAAAGAAAGAAAATTTGGAGGACTACTCAGCTTCGCCTTCAAGAGTGGAACGCAATTGCGTAATCGGGCATCGTGCGCATCGCCTTCTCAATTGCTAGCCTTGTTTCAGTTCTCGGCGCATGCCTTAACCGTGCCCTAAGGGAACGAACGACTCTGCGCGTAACACTGGCCGTTTCAATGTATCCTAGAATGGCTACTGCAAATACAGTTGTTAAGTGCCCACTACGCCATATTATTCCTTTTGCGAATCGGCGAAGTGCCCACTACGTGTCCGCAACGCAACCCGCGAATCTACAAAGCTGTTCACTTCGTTGATGCTTTGGCTGATGATAATGATTAAATATATCAAAGCGATTTGTAATGGGTGGGCCTTTATAAAACACCCACGTGTGCAATACACACGTTTCGACGCCTGCCGCGATTCTACACTTCTGTAACGCAATATTACATGCTATAAGGAGACTCCTCCCATTACGCGACTTTCATTCAGTGCTTTTTCAGAAGCAGTTTCAAGAAATATCGTGGCTCTGTGGTGGAACACCTGTTTGCCACGCAGACCACCTGGGATCGATCCTCAGTCGGACCCCAAGATTTTTATAAATTATTTTATTCGCATCGTTTTTGATTTTTCGGACACACTCCTCCCACTACACTCACAACCGCAAGATAGTGCTAGCGATTCCCTTTGCGGCAGTAAAGGCTTGTCCCATATTTCTTTCTCTATTCAGGAGTGCTGGGAACTCTGCTGCACAGAGTAGGCACACACTCTTGACAGAGGTCTCGTACTCTGGCTGAACAAAAGTGAACAAGCTCCCTCGCCTGAGTAAAGTCACGCTTCTGACATAGAGTGCATACACTCTCTGCAGGAGTTACGCTACTCTCTCAGCCATGTGATCTGCCCAAGGCACTTTGGAGCAGCCTTTGGAGCTGGTAACAGTATGTTTTGTAGCAGGAAAATTCCCTTTCGGAGCAGGCATGCGCGTCTCAGCTCGCACACTCACTCATGAGTGCACTCAACTCACACTCACTCACACTCATTTGAACGTGGTGAGTTGAGTATGAGTGAGTACTCATGAGTGTGAGTGGACGTGAGTGTGAACGTGAGTGAGTACTCATGAGTGTGAGTGGACGTGAGTGTGAACGTGAGTGAGTACTCATGAGTGTGAGTGGAGGTGAGTGTGAACGTGAGTGAGTACTCATGAGTGTGAGTGGACGTGAGTGTGAACGTGAGTGAGTGAGAAGGCTGAAAAAATTGTGAGTGAGTTTGAGTGAGTACTCCGTTAAAGTGCCGACCTATGTGCAGCGCGTGTCAAGAGGTGTAACAATAAATCACTAAAGTTTGCAGAGCAAATACATATGTTTATTTGAGAACCTCAAAACTCCAATATAATCACAATGAAAGCAACCCACAGTGCGGGCGAAACTCAATCACAAAAAAAAAACTAGATACACCGAAAACAAGGCCGCATTAGTCAATATTGGAAAAAATGACGAACCACAAATTGCACAAGATGACACGAAATTTAAAAGTAGCGGACCTTCCCGTTAATTCAGAATGAGCACGTGATAAGAACATACTAATAATCACAGAAGCTGTTGCAGCCGTCATTATAAGTGATATGACGCACATACTGGAATAACCTTTCAACTGGCTGCATGCCTCTGGTGACTAGTTGGTCCTTTTCTTAGTAGAAGCCAAGCTTGTCAATGCTGAATTAAGTCGGGACTTGCCTTCTGCTCAAAGTGAGTGACCACTTTCAATATCGCCGAAGTCCTTTGACTTTACTCCAAGAGCAATAAGGAGTTCGGCATTAGTTATTCGTTCCATGACAAGTGGCCATGATAATAAAGCTATGGCGGTATCGCATCAACACCAATGCCTCGTCAGCGCACTAGAGTCCAAGGGCCGCGAGGCAGATGCTTTCTTTAATGTAGCCACCGCAGCAGCGATCCCTGTTCTGAGGTCTTGCTACAGATTGTTTTGGTATATCACATGGAAACTACGCACATCTTTTAAAAACGCAAAGAGCGATTAATGTTTCAAAAGCGGAACCCTTACCAATAAGCATGGAAAGATGTAGTGGAAAGATCTGTCGGTAGTGTAATGGAAAGTGCTTTTTCTGATAGCGTCCAATGTATTGCAATGCATCAAATATGAAGAATTTTGAGCAGTTCTCCACATCTTTGACACGTGTGTGGATTACCGCGGGACACATGCGTACCTTTTGACCCACGTGTCTAAAGGTACGCATGTGTACTCTGTATGTGCCCTATTCTTAATCTGGTAAGTGTTACTTGTGTGGCTGACAATATTAATGAGAACTTAGACAATAATGCCAAGGAATGTATACGGGATGTTATTAATAGTAAATGCAATGTAAATGTGAAGAAAGAAAAGTGGACAAAAAGATCACTTGCCGCGGGCAGGGACCGAACCTGCGACCATCGAATAATGCGTCCGATGCTCTACCAAGCAATTGCAGTGGTCATCCCTCCCCCCGTCCACTTAATGGGGTTTACATGTGCACTGAAACGTGGGAGCGACAGTCAGAGCCGCCAGCCGCCATGACGGCGAGTGTGAAACACTCTTTGTCTGCCTGTTGGCGTCACGTAGCACGTGATCTTCTAACGAGCTGGCAGCTGACCAATAATCCCTCGCACACTAGCTGAAAGCATCAAGTCTACCAGAACGAGGCCCTCGCTAGAAATAAAGGAAAAAGTGGAAAATTGTTAACGGCTTTGTTTTTCATTGTTAGGCACAATATTATTATGTACCCGATATTATGTAGGCACCCGATATTATGTAGGTTTGCTGCGGAGACAAGATATCGTTTTCCGATAATGTGGAATTTTCTCCAACATTTCTAAGTGAAACATAGGCAAACGACATGTGACCGTCACTATGTACTTTACGCAAATTACAAGACGTCGTGTACAAATAACAAGGTGTCGAATCATTCGCGCTTGAGTGAAGTGCGTCGTTCCTGTATCACATATTCCGCCGCTCTGAAGTTCCGTTCGCTTCTCGCGCTGATGGCTGAAATTGCCAATATATTTTCTCAGTTGTAGCAAGCTTGGGCTATTTAGACTGCTTGTTCTTCCAGAAGTTTGGTACCTCAGATGCAGGACAGGGGATGATCATCTTTCGTGCTCATCGCTATGTGCTCGAAAAACAATTCCGGCACACTGTTTATATTTTGGGCTTGATACGGGCTTTGCACCTGGCCTGGGCCATCCGATAAAAAAAGAAAGTAGTCCCAGCCCGGCCTCGGCCCGAGATGAGAAGACGTCGGCCTACCCGAGCCCAGCCGCGGGGCGGGCCGCGCCGGGCTCGGGCTTTCGCGCTACCCGGGGCCCGTGCACACCTCTAAAACATTAGCCAGGCGCTCTGGCGCGAATATTGAAGGTAGCGGCGTCAGCTGCTCCAACTTTTTGTACAACGTAGAGGCATGCGTGCTGTGCCCTTTATCGAACTAATGCACGTTTTTAGAGCGTTCGATAAATCTGCGTTCGACTGTATGAGAAAAAATACGACAGACACTCGGAATGGCAGAAAATCTGGCATTCACTAAGTTCGAATACGCGTGCCCAAAATTCTGACCGCGTAGTATCTAAGCATTACAAAACTCGCCCTCTGTACCGCAAAGCTCTCTCCCTTCTCTTTACCACGCTAAATGGCCCTCTAACCACGTATTCCCTGTCCTTGCAAAGAGGTCACTGTATTTAGATTCTAGCACAGATAAAGCATCCATAGTTTGTTTCAAGTGACATGACTACACAACGAACAAGTAGCCTCTAAACTATTTGTAGATATATGAAACACCGGCTAGCACTTTTATGGAGTGAAATTGCTTCGCAGATAGCAATATAGTTTCCAGAGGGTGGCTACACCACTGCCCATCTCATACCCATTCAGGCGCACATTTTGTGTGGCTTTTATTCACAAGCAGGTCCTCATGGATTTCGTGATATGGAAGACGCTCAATAAACGTGGCAACACAAAAAGAAACACGTAGACCAGTGCTGTGGAACAACTGAACTTTATTCTGAACACATCATATACTTAACCCCAGAAACAACCGCATGGCCACCGCGCAAGAGCAGAAGTGTATATGTATTTAAAAGCCGTAAAAACTAAAATGTCCCAGTACTAAACTCGGTACTATAGTAAAAGCTCGTTAATTCGAAACCCGCTAATTCGGGATATCGGATAATTCGGACGCGTTCTAAGGTCCCGGTCAACATATGCATTGTTCAATGACATCAAACTCTCGTTAATTCGGTCATACTTGGCCGCAACTCGGTTAATTCGGACGATACTCGTAGCGTGCCGGGCGCAAAGCGCAGCTAATGTATGACGCCAACGAGAAAACGGCGCTCTTGGACAACCGAGTCAAGGCGGCGCAGTCTGCATCGTCATCACCGCGAACGTATGGTAACGACGGTAACGACGTTTCGTATTAGATTAGACAAGGTCTACAGGTCGCGGCCACGTTGCGAACGAAGTCGCGAGTGGTGACAATTTCGGCTTTCACACCTTTTATGCAAAGTAAGCACAGGGTTTATGTATTCATCAAGAAAATGAAAATGTATTGTGCTGTAAAAGACGATCGTTTATTTATTTTTTTTATTCTTTCAATCATTCGGAATTCGGAAATTTTCTTGCGGTCCCGTGAAACCCGAATTGACGAGCTTCAGGTAGCGCCTATTGGTGAGCAAGCCAATTTCCTTATCACAAAAAGCAATACAGCGATATGGCTAACGCATGCTCTGTAATCAATGCGTCGAGTTAGCAACCCTTTTTTTTTCTGGCTGTGAGGCATCTGTGACAAAATGGTTACCCCGCTTAAGTATAACCTCCGAGGCGGCGTCGGTTTCGTCAGCCATTTGCCGACTATTAACACAACGGACCGATCTAATTAGGGTCTGGAACCCCACCAACGCGTAGCCGCGTGTTAATGGTCGTCCAGGAAAAAGGGAATGCTCGGGACTCAGACCACCAGATGGTAACGACACGTGCTACGTCGTAGAGGTGCGCGCGTCCCAACCGACACGATGCCCGTGGAGTTGGCAACGAACTGGCAGGCAGTGCTAGTGCGCGTGCCTTGCGCCCGGCGCTACGAAGCTCAGTGGCAAGTGTGGTGGTGGCCGTGGACGGATTGTTTGTATTGTGAGCATAACTATATGATTTTTTTTACTAATAAATGTTTTACTGAGTTGGGAACCAACGACTGCATCTCGTCCTTTAGGCGGACGGTGAGAACTTCCAAAAGGTATACCATATTTTCTTATAGTAACAATATACAAAATGCACCAAAATAAGTCTGGACACGTGACAGGCAGCCGAGATCAGATAAAACTCCGCGCCTTCCGTTGTTCAGTCTCGTAATGCGTGCGCGCGTCCTTTCACACTCGCAGCAGACAAGCTACTTTCATGCAACGATTACATATAGCGTTTCCAGCGCAGGGGTCGCTTGCTTTATTAAATCCGCCACGCGCCGAATTCAACATAGGCACAGTAGCAGTAAAGCGTAAGCATTGCCCTTTTTAGAAAACGTATGGCAGCTATACCATTCATCGCTGCCGACAGGTGCTCGTTCTGTAACCACAAAGAACGCTTCGTGATTTCCATCTTCGGTAGAGGCCAGCACAATGCTCTGAAGGTGCGTCATTACACCACATTGTTTTTACGATTTACATTTTTCCAGTTCCTGTCCAAAAGGTTGCCGATAAATATCTGTGTGTGTTCACGCGCAAGAACGATTTGGCTACTTTCAACCACAACTCAATGCAGCGTGAAGTCTTGGGGCTGACGAGGTTTCCAAAATATGAACGCCCGACAATGCGGTTTCCCGGCTTCCTTTATTCGGCTATGTTCCTCAATGGCGTCCATTAAAAAAAAAAAGGAAAAAAAAAGCAGGGCATACCTTGCAATACTAGCGTAAGACTAAAGGCACAGCGGAGCTGATCGGTTCCTAGCTGCTCTTGGCCATACGAAGTGATGCAAAGTTGCACAGTGATGGCAACTGATGCTGATCAGTTATACGAAGTAGTGCCAAGTGATGCCAAGTTCCACTCGAGTCCAGCACATTCGCATCTTGCAGTTTCGGCCGCCCTATGTCGTGGTGTACTTTAAACGAATCCAGAACAGTCTCACTTGGCAGCAGGCCGCGTTTCCTGGTAAGCGGTTCCTCATCTGCTTTTACAGAACGAAGAAGCGCATGCGCAGTTGGCCGTGAAGTCACGTGTGGCGCAGTGTCCAAGCAGGCGGGCGGGCGGCGGAGCAGTGTATGGTGTAGCGAAGCAGGCGTGCAGCTGTGCAACCTGTCGCTAGGCAACGCGGGGTGACGTCATAGGCTCGTGGCTCCGCTGTTAAAATAGATAAGGAGCTAGCCAGAGGGGCATCGCGAAGCATAGTGATTTATCCGCATAGTGAATACGCCTATTTTCAGTGGTACGACTAGACTGCGGTTGCGACGCCATTCCTTTATCTTCACCCGCTCCTCGTGTATTCGGGCTCCTAATTGGCCAGAGACACATTTCAAGGGTATCGATCTGTCGAGCACAGAACAAATGCGCGTCGTCTTCTGAAATTGCACGCTGTGTTCTAATTGATGATCGACGACTAATCGCTAGATTTTTCGTGGAGGGTGCACCGCAGAGGTCGAGGAGTCTATATCGGTAAGCACAATTATCTGAGCCTTTATAGATGATTGAATACTTACTATGCCAAGCGGTCCGGCCGGCCAAGGTTCAAAAAAGCCTGAGGATTGTGGCCGCAGCTGTAGTGGACTATTTCCTGTGTGCTAAAGAAATCCGCAACTAACTGTCACTGCATAGTTCTCCTTGGACCATACGCCGGTGGAAGCAGTTGGGCTTTCAAATTTTGCCGCGGCGCAAGTGCCTTTCTTCACTGAGCGACAGCACCAAAAACGCGTTGACGTTGCTCCAGACAACCAGCATCGAAACGCAGAAGATCGCCACAACGTAAGTTTGTTTTTTTTTTTTTTTTGGTGAATGCACTGTTTTTTCATTCAGTTGCCTGAAGAGAGCAGCGTGTGGCGGCCTTTGAATTTCAGGTAAGCCATGTTTCAATTTTGAGCGGTGCTAACAATTTTGCCGTTTTCCACATGCGGAAATCTTTCCCGGGTGCAATCTTCATGAGGAATTATAAAACATTTTTCGCGCAAAAGAAAATATCTAACAATATCAATTAAGAAATATAGTAGAAAAAATAGAAGTGTGCACGGACACCTTCTCGTCAGCGGTACCAACAAAACAGCTGTTTGAAGTTTGTGCACGATGCTATAGTCTAAGGGATATGTAGCATAGCACGTATACTCTCACTTGCCGATTGAAGGATCAGTTTCCTACATCTGTTACTCATGCATTCTGTTCCTTTTCAAATTGCAGGTACCACTCTGAATACATACTCAAGGCGTTCTTTCAAGTGGCCGGTGTGCAGTTTACGTGTGTGGTCCCATGACCCAATATAGGCTGGGGCTCCTACGCACGGATGAGATATTCACTACGTCAGGTCGCAGTTCTCTCCTACAAGAGACCATGCTCCTAGATGTGTTGGATGGACGCTTCCCTAGTGGTTGTTTCCTCTTCCAGCAGATGATAAGCACGTGGTTCGTCACGACAACCGTGCTTCACGACCTTGTCGTACGTACGTTGCTGTGGCCTCCGAATAGCGCGGATGCTAACCCCATCCAAAATGTGTGGGTGCGAATAAAGTCGGGCCTCTCCAGACGCAAAATCTCCAGGGCAACGGCGGACGCGCTGTGCAACGCCGTTCGTGAAGAGTCAGATGTCCATCGCTCTCACGGCGAATATCTCGCCTCGCTTGACGATTCTATGCCAAGAAAGATGTCAGATCATTCAAGCAGACTACCACTACTACTAAATCGACCACTACTAAATCTGTGTAATAATGTGGTGGACATAGAGGACACATTTCGAAGTCTATATATTTCTGGCCATCAGTATGAGCTGCTTTTATGTGTTCTTTCGTGGCCAACCACTGACCGCGCCGATATTTGCACGCGTTATTTTTTACTCCCCTATACTTGCCAACCTTATTGCAAGTAAAAGGTGACCAGCCTCTTCCAATCTGATGTTAATAAACTGAACCATTTCGCTGTCTCAACACCGTTTTGTTATAGGTGCCGTCGTTCGTGTTTCAATACCACATCATTCGCTCCAATAAAAAAAATTGAAACAATTGGAGCAGTTCGCACCTCTGGTGCCAACCAAGCCTCAAGGAACAGCGGACCAGGGCGGCGTTCCTTGTTTCTTCATTTGTTTTTCTTCCTCGCTTTCTTTCTTTCTTTCTTTCTTTCTTTCTTTCTTTCTTTCTCTCTCTGATTCTGTATCTTTTTTTATTGTTTCTATTTCTTTATCACTCTCTTTTTCTTGCGTCTTCTTTCAATCTCTCTATACCTTTCCTTTATTGTTTGTCTTCTATCTCTTGTTTTTTCTCTTTCTTTCTATCTCTTTCTCTTGCAGTCTATTTCTTGTGTCTTTCCATCTTTTTTATCGCTTTGTTCCCTTTCTCTCTATTTTTTGTTCAATATTTCCTTGTCTTTTCTTCCTCAATAAAAACTGGGGGATCACTTCTTGAGAACTTCAATAAAGTTTAGTACATACCTACCGCTCTCTAGCTTCACCTCTCTGGACCCGTTCTCTCGCCCATCCGAGTCATTGAATCCCATGCCGGCGAATCTCAGTATCGTCTCAGCGCGCGCCGGGCGGAAGTGTTCGGGGCGCGAGCAAGAAGGTGAACAGGACGAAGAGGGCCCGCACCGGCCGAGTTGTTGCGTTTCACGAGTTAGCCAGGCCGTTTTTGTTCAGCTTCGTTGTTCAAAGAGAGTGCAATGAAGCGAACCAATGCTGTATGTTGCACCGGTTTGTCACTCAGACAAATAATCTGTTTCTGGGAAGGGCAAAGCAAGCAGCGTACGCTTCACCTCCATCGTGCCTGCGCCGAACTGAGCGCGACGGATCTAATAAACAAAGCGATACCTGCTGCGAAACGCTACATGTAATCGGAAAGTCCGCTGCAAGCGAGTAAAAAGACATGGCTGCGAGTGTGAAAGGAGGCGCACTGCGATGTCTTCACAAAGGACGCTCAGCACCGGATGGCACGGCGATGCAAATTTATCTCATTTCAGCCACCAGTCGATTGTTCACACATATTTCGCTGCTCTGTGTACAGCTGACATGGCAGCGCTTGCTCCACCACAACCGATGCCGTGTCCCCATTTGGACTCTGTTGTGGGTGACTGACACTGTTAGCGCATAAAGATAATAAACTCTTCTAACACTTATCGTCTTCCAAAATGGGGGGCACACCAATCCCACTTTCATTTTTTTTCGAAGATGCAATTGCCATATTATTTCGCGATTAATTTTGAAAACACTGGTAAGCAAGCCAAAAAAGGTTTATAATGTATTCAGGCGTCGACACGACTCACAAAGACTACATGTAACTATGAATCAATGACGATCTCTTAATCGAAGTAAGCGAGAAGACACAGTATGAGAAACTGACATACCTTGTGACATCTATGTGTAAGTCCACTCACCTGAGGCTCACCCTTCAATGAACACCGTCAGAGATGTGGTTGCAAATTATCACTTCATAGGTCTGACCGACGAAGGCTGGAAGGATTGGAAAAGGCCATACATATATTATGTGTCAAAAGCAAACAAGACAACAGAAAAGTACTATCGGCGTCAAATGAAACGCGAACAGCACAGCGCGTGGCCCAAGCATTAGCGATGGCATACTGCGCGCAGTCCTGCCATTACCATAGACAGGTCCGCACATCCGGTTTCACAGCACTGCGCGACCCCCTACAGCAGGGGTCTCAAAAACGCGGCCCGCGGGCCGCATGTTTGAAAATGTGGGACGAAGACAGCGAGAGACGAAGAAGCATAGATGCCGCTTTGCTAATCTGAGGCATCGTGAAATATAATTTCAAGCGTCCGCCGTGCCTTTCACAAGAAGATTTACAGCGCGGAAGAAAAGAAAAGACAAAGAGAGGAACTTCCAAATTAGGTATATTTCGGACACATATGACGCGAAGGCGAATATCCCCGACCAAAAAAGTAAAAACGCAAACACTGAGCAAGCAACACCGTGATGACGGAACTGAAGCGTTATCTATCAGACACCGCCGCAGAGAATAGTAATCAATAGACTGTTACAACCCGAGCATAAATAGAGCTGTATTCAATCAAACGCGGCGCGCCTTTCGTTCACCTCTGCAGAGCGCAGCGCTCGAGAGTTTTCGTTCGAACCGCAAGTATTTTGGTCCTGCTTATACGTACCCAATACACACATTGAGAACTCAAAGGGCGTCTAACCTACCCAAAATGTTACGTCTGGCAGTACTGTGACGCCTCAATCGCTGATGAAATTTGCCAGGAAATTGAAGTTTCCCGCCTGGCAACAAGAAGCGGAGGGGGGGGGGGGAATGCAGGCGCGCCTTCATTAAAACTAGGGCTCCGTGTTTTCGGAGTCTATTTTTCTTGAAGTTCAGAGGTTTTCGGACTTTATGTTTTGGGGGGGGAAATTCGTCGTTTATCGTAGTTTATTTCTCGCAAATCTCGAATTCTCGCCGAAATTCAGCTTTTAACCGTTTCAGGGTTTTCGCCGCACATGTACGGCAGCACCTAACATGGCCCAAAGGGTTTTCGCCGTACATGTTCGGCACAGCCTCTATGCTTGAAACGCGCGCCGTTTTCGATCATTTCTCTCGCTTGGAATGTCCTGCCATGGTTCGGGAATACGTGGGATTTTTTTTTCATGCGTCGATGACTCACCTTCGTTGTTTATTTTTTGCTACGCAAAGCGACGATCCGGTAACCGCTTGCGCAACCGAGCGCGTTCACGTTTCGGCTGGTTTAAAACGCGCGCCTTTTTCGATCATTTCTTTTGCTTCAAATGTGCTTCCATGCTTCGGGAAACTGAATTTTTTTTCTTGCGTCGATGTCTCACCGTTGTTGCTTTTTTTATGCTTCGCAAGGTGGCGCGCCGTAAGTCGCTTGGCCATCCGAGTGCGTTCGCGGTGCGGCTGGTTCAAAATGCGCGCCTCATGGATCATTTCTCTTTCTTGGAATGTGCTGCCACGCTTCAGGAAAACGTGCTTTTTTTTTTTTTTTTAAAGCGGCGCGGCGGCTTTCGCTTGCGCATCCGAACGCGTGCACGCCGTGCGGCTGGTTTCGGTTACGTCCTTTGGGTGGTTATCGCTTCTCGCGCCCGCGCAGCTGATCGCTGTCTGGTTTCTAATCACTCAAAGGATGGCCGCTTGCGGCTCTCTCGTTTATTGCTCCTCGGGGCGCGATCACCTGTTTCCGTTCGGCGCTAAATTACACAAACGACGCCGTCGTGGTTGCGTTTCCTGTTTTGGGGACTCGGAAAAACTGACTCCGTCTCGTTGGCGATAAGACTTCTTCCCTTCTATAGAAACACCGCATCCACAACAACGTTTGCGGAATTCAAACAGAAACTAGCGAGCCAACTGACCAAGGAGTATCACACAGAGAGGAGCAAGGCGGGAAGGCCAAGCGGAAAGCATTCCGTTAGGTTGACAGCGCGACACTTCATAGAGAAGGTACCACCCACCAATGCTCAGGGAAGCAGGACCCAGAGAAGGTGCTACGTCTGTGCCAACACCACTCGGCGACAGAAACTTCGCAAAGAAATGCGCTACATGTGTGTGGAGTGCAACATATCACTGTGCATCTAGCCATGCTTGAAAGACTATCACAAGCTGAAAAGTTGTGTTAGAGCACGCTCATTTTTTTTACCGGGAAAGTACTCTGGTGCGCTTACTTTTGTAGGTCTGTGAGCTACGTTTATTATAATGCATTTTATTTTTATAAAATATCGTAAAAGTGTTTTTGTTTAGGATTTTGCTTGATGTTACTATGAATAAACCATGTGTATGTAACACAAAATTATTTTTTTGTTACTTTAAGGTCACGAAAAAGATTTCGCCAATCATTTTCTTAAATAGAATGATCTGAAGAATTTATTTCAGCAATAAAAAAGTTAGATTTTTGGCATGCATTTCGCGATGAAATTCGACCGTGAAAGGGTTAAATTTGGCCTTTTAAGTTGTTGCAATGTCTTCTTATCAGTTTTTGTTTCCAATAAAAATGCGCTGCATTGTTGATGACAATCCCGTTTTTTTTTTTGTTTTTTTTTTTTTTCATCCTTTCATTTTTTTTTCTCCCTTCCTGCTCATTTACCCTCTTAATAAGGCTGTCGATGAGCACTGTTGTAAACTCGCGAAAGTGCACTCTTGGGGGAAGGGCAGCAGGAGCTAGTCAAGCTGCTTATCTGCTTTCTCCCAGCCTCCCACATCGTCTTGACGAAAAAGAGCCTAACATATAATCATTATCCTCAGTACTCGGAAATCTAAGATGAAACGATATCTGAACACGAAAACACGTAAACACGATAAGTGCATTTTAGATGTCTGGATGGTTTGAACGCGCAAACACATATACATACAAGCACAAATACTTGAATAGAAAACACTTTACGTTTGCTAATATTACATTTTAAATTGCGCGGAAAGACGGTCACGAAAGAAAGGCGACAAACACAGGACGACGCGCTGCTAACGACTGAAATATTTTATTCAGCAAGCACATTTATAGAGCGCAATCCCAGTAATCCGTTATATAAATGTGCGTGCTAAATAAAATATTTCAGTTGTTAGTAACGCGTAGTCCTGTGTTTATTGCCTTTCTTTCGTGACTGTCTTTGCGCGCAATTTAAAAGCAATGAATCCGAACCTACTCGCCCAACTTTCAATCGTTTTACAAGCTTAAAGCTTGTTTTCGTAGACGCAAGAATACATTACGAGCTTGCTTCCGCTGATGGAGGTGCGTTCCTTTGGACTGATGATTCTCAGCTTTCAAAATGCACTTTGAACGTTGAAAATACCCTTTTAATAACATAGCTCACAGGATAAATCCGATTTGTCAGAACTTTTACCGGCGAGTGTTTATCAGATTTTGTTCGGATTCATCCGAAAACACGGAGCCCTAACTACAACAACGCGTCTGTATGCGAAAGTCAGCTGGGTCAAACACTCAGATGGTGTTTGACGTCGCAAAATGGGCGAATGAAATTCGATAGAGCGCAGGCTAATTCTGTATCTGTATGGCAGTGGTGGCTGAAGGCGGAGCTTGCATTTGTTCTTTGGCCCACTAAGATCCGTAGTGGAAAGGTCAAGAGAAGACATGTCAATGCCGGCATGACCAAGACGAGCTTATTCGGCCGCATTTACAAATACCTCTGGGAAGTTGAATGCAGCTTCGAAAAACAACCAGACCCTCACTGCAAACGCGGGCGCAACCACGACCCCCCACAATGTGCGCTGGAATGTCCGAAGTCCCCGTTGAGCCCATTACAATTAAATGACACTCGGAAAACGCACGTCGAGGTACCTCGAAGTTCAGGCCGCATAAAACCGCAACGACGTACACTGCAATGTCAACAAATCCTTCGAATTGCTATGCTTGATCTAACAGCCCTTCTTGTGCAAGCGGAAGTCGTTAGCTGGCAGATATATGACTACATTGGGGTGCGGAAAGTACTCCTTTTAGGTCGCCGCTCACCCTTATATGCTAAAGGCGGTGTATGCCTCGTGTGTAAGTACAAGGACCCATTACCACATGATCTGCCTTCTTGTCCACAGCATTACGATATCTTCGCAATGGACCTTTTCCAAACTCACGTGACCCCCTACAACGGCTGGCAGAAGAACCCGAAATAGAGGGCGTCGCGTTTGTTATCGTCTGCCACCGCTATGCATTTGAATGGATACCGTGATAGACGCCAGAATCACTGTTTTCAAGCTGGTTTAGCAATCACTGTGCAAGCTTGCCGATTTCTTCCACTACATGTTGATATTCCATCGCCATGCTAAGCGGCTCTAGACATCGTGAAAGCCGCCTGTCTCTTACTTCGTTTGTTAATCAAAGCGCGTCGCCGGGACAGGCATTCTTTTTTAAATCTTGCGCTTACCGCATCTCCGTCCGTGCTCAGATATTACAGAAAGTTCCCTTATAATCGTCCCAACCTTTCGGAGTAGCACTTGGCGTCGTTATTTGCCTAGTTTCTGAAGAAAAACCGAAAATTGGTCAGCGTCGGTGCACTTCGAGCACCCCCCAACCACTTCTCGTACTCCAATCTCGAAGGCATTCTTCATGCAAATGTACAAACCTTCGAAAAATGACAGAGTCAACATGCGATCTGCATGCTATGGTTCGAATTCTTCAACATTACACTTAGTATGGCCAACGGTTTTATTTGTTAAGAAAACGGCCACTCAATTACCGTTGTCTACGATCGGTGCGCCGAATTTGACTGTTACACTTAATTTGGCGTTTGAATGGCGGTGAAGCATAGCTATCGACATAACGGACTCGTTGGTCAACTTTCTGGTGCTCCTGCAGCAAGCTACAGACTAAAAACTTCGTGAAATACTTGATAAAGGTTCAACAACATACGCGCTAGCGAGTCCGACACGATAACAGCAGATGATAGGCAAAAAGCTCCGAAAAAAAATAAACTCTGAATGACGCCCCAACTTTCCTATGAATGTGTTCTGTCCGGCGCGCCGTCTCTCCAAACTTCCCCGCCAGAGGAAAGAGCGGCACTCCATGTTTGGAAAAAGTAGGGTGCCTTGATGCGTGCTTTGTCCGCTTTAGGGTGAGGACATCTGCAGCGTCTACTCCGGAGCAGCTGCCATATATGAGCCTCCGGCGTCTTACCGGCATCTCACCGCTCTACGGCGGCTCCGCTGAGAGGCGTGGGACGCGGGGCAAAAAGATTTCGCGGCGGCATCAGCCCCTTCAAAGAATGGCAACACCCTAGGGGGGGGGGGGGGGGGGCACGTATCGAGGCACACTAGGAAAAAGATCCATTTGGAACACTTGGCCTCCTTGGCAGGGTGACTAGCAACAACTGCGAAGACATGGTGCGGCTAACCCGCCTTCTCGAGCGGCTCCAGAAGAACTTCGAAAATGCCGTTACATCCACGGAAGCCAGACATCCCGAGGGCTTACAAGAGGGAGCGCTTAGGGATGGCACGCCAACTCTTCTGGGTGGCCCGAAGACTGCAGATGCAGCTTTGTGGCGCTGGCCTCGTATTGCTAACAGATATGGTTGGTCGTGAAATAAAGCCCCCGAACATCAAGAAATCTGAGTGCGCCAACTTCCCGAAGCTCGTGGGCCGGCAAATACCAACGGGTCGAGGGGCGACCGAAACTATTCAAGGGTTAGCGACACGGCACAGTGAAACCACTGGAGCGAAAAATCAAGCATAATCGAGAAGTCCTTCGCTTAAAAGAAGACCCGAGGCGCTGATTGTTCGATTTTTCAGTATAGTGATCTCACTCACTGGACCCGGGCGTCGCCAAGACGCAGAGGTGCGCCTGGACATCGCATTCTATGATCGGCGTAGGCTCGCGGAAACTCGAGCAAAGTTTCTATTTGCCGTTGAAGAAAATTTAAAATCTCCAGAAAGCACCGTTTACGCGAAATCATATTGCCACGCGCGCTCATTTCATTATTCCGATGTCACCAATACAATTACCAGTCGGCACAGGCCGCATCACAATTTATACGAGCATTCGCGAGTTTTAAGATTCAGCGCCGGACGTAAGCAGCGAACGAGCAGTGAGGAGCTAGACGTGGACTTATTCGAGGACCAGGGACAACACTGGAATGCACGAAGCGACATGTAGGAATACCGACGCGTCTTAACCGCAGCTTTCTTCTTCTTCGAAAATTGGACTCGCCCCTATCAGTGCACTTGTGCCCAAAAAAAGAAGTGTTCAGAACGACTGCGCAACGAAAAAACACGGAAAACAAATACACACGCAGCGCTTGGTGTGTGTATTCCTTTTTGTCTGTGTTTTTTGCGATGCGCAGTCGTTCTAAGTTATGAATTAACAACTTGCCAAAATGCTGCTCTCATTAAGTTTTACTTGCTTTCTGCGCACAAGTTCGCCCATAAAGGAATTTATATCTACTGGCCTGAGTTCTACGTTGTTCTGGGCAACACCACCGTGACATTATTGTTGATAGATACGAGCGTGCAGAGGCTTGACATTTAAATATCTGTCATTTTTGTGATTTGACCATGCCCTTGCGGCCTTTCCTGCTGCATACTCTCGAGCTGGAATCTTCGATTTAAGTTGATACGTTCAATATATCCTGCACATTTTGATAAACATTGATGTTTGATCGAATGGAATAGTGTCCGATAACACTGAATTCTAAAAACTAAATAATCTACCAGCCTTTCTTTGACATTTTTGTTGTATTGTACACTCGTCCAAAGTGCCGCTGCTGAATGCACACCGTCCTTTTGTTGCGTACCTCTCGAAGTGGCTATAACTGCCCTAAACATTTATCCCAGGAACACTTCGTGGGGAATGCAAGGCACAACAAGGGCCGCCTTGTGAACTACAGCACGTTTCGTTAGTGCTACTTTTCGCCTGCGACCACGGATTCCGGTAAAAATATGCGAAGGGCAACATTAACTCCACGCGGCGAATACTTCAGTTTCCCGCGAGGAAAGTGCGTCTTGAGCAACTGAAGGCTTCAGTGCTGTGCGCGCCCTAATTTTCCCAGTAAGATAACTGGCTCGCACGTTAATAACAGCCCGCCACTTCGCGTGCCACTTACCGCACATCGGCGAGAGGCTCAGAAGGCACGCTCAGCCGGAGTCCGCCAGCCGTTCCGCTTTCTTGGAGCGCCAATCCCAATGAAGCCGGAACAGTCGCGTATGCGGGCGCCATGCTCTGCTGAGCAGCCGAACCAAGTGCGCGGGGTGCGCCACCCTTGCTGGCGATAGACCAGGTTCAAAAGGCGCGGTACGCCGGTGAGGAAACGCTTGTACCGGAAAGCAACGGACCAGTTATGAAGCATACGACTTTGGTAAGTACACGTTCCTCATCCTGTCCGCAGCTCTCGCTAAGTCGCAGTCCAGTGATAGTGCACCGCATGGAAAAGGCTACATTTCTTCCGAGAACGAAGCGGCTCTTCATTGAGGTATTCCTTTCTTTCGAACCGCTGTTCAAGCCGACCGCCTATCGATTCCCGAGACGGAGCTGTTTTGGGGTTTAATCCATTACACAGTTTTTGGCCGACTGCTTTTTAGCGTATTTGTAGTATGCTTTCTCTGCGCGAGCGCTTACTTAAAATACGCCGTTAGATGATATAATTTTACAAAAAAAACAAAAAGGATGAGAGAATGTCGGAGGAGTAAGGCCGATTACACGTGGGGACAGTACGCATTAACGCAGAAAACGCTACGCAATACAGCATAGCCGCCTGCTCCGCACCCGAGTTCGGCGTTGAAGGTGTGCGCTTTTCTCCTGATCTCCGTTTTCACCGACGATATATGTATATTCAACAGCAGCAGTAACGACTGAGAACGTCGTTTTCTCAACGCCAGAGTCACTGCCTTTGCTTGCTTTTATCGCCGCTTTGCGGACACCCGAGCACAAGTGTACGACTTGTTCACACTTTGCATGTATTATTCATAGCTACTAAGACATGAATAATACGTGCATTACATGAATAACATACACGATCGAGGGACGCCTTGTCGCTTTAGTAACCGCTAAGAGTAAGAAATGACGATAGACTAACGCGGGATAAGCTGCCAACCATGGACTGTTCGTGGTTATCTGAACTTGGCAATATAAAATGCAATCCCCAGCTTGCGACGGTCTTTTTTTTTTTTGCATGATTATTTTGATGATTTATGGTGTGTCAGGTGCAACTGAAGCCGAATCCACAAAGAATTGTGTTCGGATATGCCCCTGATGACTGGGCGTTCTCATCCACTCACATTACGAGCAGCGTTCAGATTGGCTGAAATGTTCTAAGAACAACTCTAGCGTTACAGCTTTATGGGAACACGGTTCCCAGAGTTTAGGAGAAGCGAAGCCCGCAAGATCATGTTCACAAATACGAAAGAAGCGTACAAACTTGTCATGCAGAAGCGCGGGGCGCATTGTACGCGCTGCGTCCTTCATACTGAATAACTTAGAGACGTTATCCGACATTAGCTACTCTAAAACCCACTCGTTAATGTATAGGAGTGCAAACATCGACTAATGCATGTTCGCTCTTCCGCTGCAGAATAAATCAGTCGTTATATTTAGCATATAGATAAAATCGCATGCCAATGTGTAATGCACTGCATACGTAAAATTGAACCCATATCATGTCGGGTGCGCCACTGATGGCGCACTTCGCTGTTAAACCAACTGAGCTTTCCTAATCATGATGTCAGTGTGATGTGACTTGATTTGGCGAAGTGAACGACTCCAGGTTGTCAGAGTATTGACACGGTCCGAGGTTTTGAAATAAACACAAAACCAAAAGTTCGGCTTTACACTACCATCTAAAATCATTTTCAAACAAGAGTTCTAAATTGTAGCCAGGTCATGTGTTTGGTGGCAAGTACTTTCACGCAGTCGCAGATTGGCTTGTGCCTCGTGATATATAGAGCAATCAGTATACGGACGGTCCTACGTCGAACTTCAAGTTGTAAAAGAATTCTTAGCTCAAGTTAAGCCAAAGTTATTACAGTTGCAGAGTGAAGCTCGAAAACGCATCTAGCGATCGATGCTTGACATATCACTCCTAGTGGAAGGGCATGCGTAAGGCAGCTATGATAATTATAACATCTGGGGTTTTTACGTCCCAAAACTAAGATATAATTATGAGACACGCCGAAGTGAAGGGCTCCGGAAATTTTGATCATCTAGTGTTCTCCAACGCGCGCTGATATCGCACAGTACACGTCCATCAAGCATTTCACCTCGATCGAAATGCGACCGCCGCGGCCGGGATCGAACTCGCGACCTTCTAGTCAGCTGACGAGCACCGTAACCGCTGCACCAGAGCAGTAGACAGTCAGGCAGCCTTAACTTCCGTAACGCTGCATGTGCGTACGATTAACGGGTGGCGATTGATACCGGAGCAGCGCATACAAGTTCTGTGTCTGCCTTGCTTTCCGCCACGTGGCGGCATTTCAGTTGATATAGCCTCGCTCTCCTCTATCCGGAGTTGCACGCCCACGCTCTTTTGTCTAGAATGCTTACCAACTAGCTGAACTTTATGTCGTTATAAAGAAAAGCAGGATTACTGAAGCCGCGTTCGTCTTGTTTGTATGGAAATACGGGTATTTTGTTTGTTATCTTCGTGATTTTTTTTCGTCAGAAGTCCAACAGCAAACGGAAATAATACACCATACCATTTCACTTGTTTTTTTATGGGAATAAATATTAAGGCCGAGATGTGGATCATTTTTCCGCTTGGTGCGATCGAATAGCGAAATTGGCGGAAAAGTGTTTCGTACGGCCATATTTGTATTTTTTTTTTCGGACGAACAAATTTTTCTTTGACAAAACTGACCTCGAAATCATTGTTCTGTGACTCAAACCTCCGCCTGGAGTAAATTTCATCAAAATCGAGAATGGCGACCAGGGCCTCCTGTTCGTTGTTATGAGGACACACCTCGTACCCGTTTTTTAAAACTGCAGCGTGTGCGCGTGATGCATCGCATATTTTCGTTGCGCACGGCTCACATCTTTTCTGCGTTTGGGTTCCACCGGTTTCTCTGAACAAACAAACAAGGCCGGCTGTTCATATAACGCAGTCCCCTTATTCACCGCATTTGGCAGTACAACAACGATGCCCGTTAGTGTATTATACCTGCCTGGCAAATGCACACAAGCGCAAGTGCGTTTAGTTTAACACAAGTCAACGAAGACGAAAGTTAACGCTTAAGTTTTAACAAGCGTGATACAGCTTGACAATAGAAACTGGATGAACAACAAAATGGGTAACAAAGTCTCACGCGAAGTCTTCTTATTTCCCAGGCTGCTTTACAATCACACATTCCTCAAAAATACTCCAATCATTTTTCTCGTTGAGGGAAAAAAAAAGGTTATTTCGGTATTTGATAGTATCGCGAAGGCCCACTTTAGGTATAGCAAAAATCTGGAAAAAAAATTCTCATTACATTCGAGTAAATAAGGTATGCACATAAATTTTTTTTCGGAGCTTCACATCCCCTCCCTTGGAACGAACATAAAGCTTTTCGCCGACGATTACATCATTTATAAAGAAATGACCTCTCCTTCAGATCATATTGTACTCAGCAATGCCCCATTATCAGTGTCTGATTTGTGCACGAAATGGCATATGACCCTAAACGTTAAAAAATCAGCCTTGTTAAAGATATCCCGTAAACAAAAAATATATTTTGCCTCCACTATTGACGACACGCAGCTAACTTCCCTCAAACGGCATAAGTATCTTGGACTACTGATTTCTAGTGACCTTAGACGGAAGGCCCATGTTAACTACGTTACATCTTCAGCCCTAAAAATATTAATTTTCCCGAAAAGACGACTACGATCCGCACCACCTCAAGGAAAACTCTTAAGCGCATAAAACCCTCATTCGTCCACTAACAGAATACGCTAACTTAGTCTGGTTCCCGGCCACAAAGAACTTAATTAAAAAGTTAGCAGGTGTACAAAAAAAGCGGTTAGATTTACTAACAACAAATACAGTTTGCTCGATTCACCCACTGAACTAATCGCAAGAGTTGGGCTTATACTAACATTACGAAATCGCGATTAGCTCGCACGCCTGAAAATGCTCTTCCCGCTAATTCACACGCAGCTAAACATCGACAGCTTTAGATTCATATCCATTTCAGAAACCAGGCAGTCACGCCACAAACATTCATTAACTTTACAGGAATACCGTTTCAACACCACGTGCTTCAAGTATTCTTTTGTCCCACAGTCAATTAGAGAATGGAATAGATTGCGCGCCTTTTATAACGAATACCAAGGATTTGAATAATTTCTTAACTTTACTTGAAAACCATATTCGTCCCACCCATAGTTGTTTTTTTTTTCTGCTTTTTTTTCTCACCTGTACAATTCTTGAGGGCTTTCTGAATATGACAATTTTATCAGTGCAATACGGACTCAATTTTCCTGCATGATTATTACGGACATTTTCTAGCATGATATTTAATGCTTCCTAAAGCTTCCTTTAGCCAGCGCCTGACGGTGCAGTAAAAAATGGATAGATCCAGTTGCTCCCGAATCTCTTTGGCACTTATAAATGGATCCGCTACTACTGTTGCTATAACTAATTTATCAGTTTCCTCTTGCGTGATCCTTGGCCCTGTACTGCTTTCCGCATCGACAATACGTCCATCCTCGCTTCGATAGGCCTGCGTGGCTGTGTCGACTGCTCTCCGAGATCTGTTTAAGAGACCGCAGGTGTGGCGTTGTGGTAGCCTCTCGACAAATAACTGATTCGTTTTCTTCCCTCGAGCGGCACCCGTGGCGGCATGCTTGCGGAAGGCTAACCAGCAATACGCGAAATCCACTGTATACCTTTCTCTGTGCAAGATATATTACAAGGAGCCTTTTTAGAAAGCCAATAGGCTGACGTGATGACACATTGAAAATACATGCGCATAGTCAAGTGAAGCATTAGCGCTTTTTCGATCTTGGCATTATGTCAGCGAAAGCGATCTGCTCCGGGAAGTCCGGGATCGGACCAAGGGGTTCCATGCTGCCGCGCTGCTGCTTCGCGATACGCACTACTGGCGGCAGCAATCGCAAATTAATATAATCAATCCACGCGCCGGCGTGCAGCAAGCGAGCAAGCAGGCCAGTGAGATAGAATAGCCGCGCACGCGCACTACGAGACTCGACTGCAGGCAACGAGCCGTTAGACGGCGCGCGCATGCACGCTGCCATGAAGTCCCTGGATATATTCGAGGTCTTTACGCTGCCACGCGAATTCGTAGTCTCCAAACTTATGATGGCGACTGTACGTACTAGCACAACTTCCAATCCCGCAATCGAAATGCTGCGCCGCCGAAAGCCACCGACTTTTTGCTCATTTTGCTCACGGGAGAACCCGGTCTGGTGTGGGGCACCGTTGGAGAAACGTACTAAAGTGAGGCCGGCTGAAACATTAGACTAGGCACCAAAATGCACTGGTGGCGTTTTGGAAGGACATCTTTGTCCAGCCACCCCGTGAACTGAGCATAGACGCCACCATACCAGCTAACGAGGCGGTATCCCTTCTTAGAGATCTGTGAAAGATTGCAGAAATCGTTCATTTCTCGGCCCGGCGCGACAACCGCTTCCCCTCGGTCACCGCATATGATCAGATAAAGGTTGTGCTTGGTTCCGAATAAGCCGCCACGCCATTGCCGCGACGAACTTGCCGAACAAGCGTCGACTCGCCGCTGATTTTCTCGTGTAATCTAAAAAGGCACTGGGGAAAAGCAAAAGCGTTGCTTGGGCCTACAGGCGAGTATTTCATTGTCACCGTCGGTGCACAAATTGCTGTAGACACAATTAATCTGAGGTCCGCATGCAGCGCGAATTCTATCAGGCCTGCTGAGTCAGTAATTTTTTTCTTTTTCTTTTTTTCTGCCCCGCTTTTCGATGCCGGAGAGTGGTAATGGAAAGGGGATTCACCCTTCGAAACTGACGGAGGAACTCGGCGGCAGGTAGACGAGAGGGCTCTCCGCGAATTCCGGTTCTTTCGCGATCTTCAACTTCTATCTCATCCTCCGCGCCGATTAATTTTGCGGCTGCAGCTAAACAGCATATGATATAGCGCGTACAAATGCACTGTGAATGTCGAAATGGGTGGGTGTCCCCCACACCCCTTGTTTTTCTGGCATTTTTTCACACCGATCTTCGCGTACGCACCGTGCTTTCCGTCGAGCCATTCATGCAAAGCGAAATGCACGCGTGCCTTCAATACAAACGCAGACTTCAGCCTATCTCTATGGTAACGCTGACAGCGAAATTACTATCTCCAACTTCATTCTTCAGCCGGAAAAATTTTACCCCGCATAGTGATCACACTCCCTAGTCGCCAATTTCTCGTGCTCTCATTAAGCATGTAAATGCGGTAGGTAAAAGAGTGCAGCTTCGTTGTGTCTTGACTTCTTCCTTCAGTCCGCGTTTGCACGCCCTGGCTTTTAAAATGAAGAGTGCAGCTCGCTTAAAATGCCACCGCGCCACATGTGCTGCCGGACAGGCACACGAAAATGCCGATCTCGATAAGAGTAGTTGACGATAAGGCAGATTGGCGAGCGGCTGGCGTCCCGACTTGATGCATTTTTGATGCTTATCCCCATACGCCGCTTGGCAAGAATCACTCAACCGCCGCTCACCTCATTAACTGATATGGTTGGAAATATTTTGCAGCACATTGTAAGCTGGGCGCACCGCGAATTGAGGGGCGCAATGACGGTGCACAATAACACAAACCATCAGCATTTAGCTTCCATCGAAATGCCATCGACGCGGTCGGAATACAACTCAAGTCCGGAAACCACTGAGCCACCGAGGCGACGTTCACGAAGTTACAGTACCATATTCTGTAAGTGCTTCACGATAAGCTCTCAGTTAGCAGACGTCGCTTATATATTATTGCCACGGTCACCAATCTGTAGCATGATTCGTTCGATCTTGTCCGCTGAATTGAAGCTTTTGTGACTGCCCAGTAATTGAAAAATGTTTTTGAAAGCTATGCACACCCAACTGATATTCCGTGCATCCACAGATTTTCACAGCTCCGGGGTGGCGGACGGTCGTCCATGTTTAAAGCTGCAAAATGAGAACGCACGGTGATGACACAAATGAATAGCGTGCACAGGTCGACACCCTGAATGTGGGCGAAAAAATGCAGCGTGATTGCGAAATTTTAGAGAAAGTTTCGATATAATACACAGACCACCTCGTGGACGACGTGAAAACTGCGACCTTTCCTTAAAGCACGTTGCCTGATTTGTGCTTCATCGCAAGCAAGGAACCTACTTAGCAGAAATGTATTTATCTAGCACGAGCCGCGTCGACCGTGCGAAGCTTCTACTGGCGTCGTATATATCCTGGGAACGTTGATTGCTTCTTTCTTTCAACTGTGCTTTTCTACACGGCACACTGCGTCGAACCGATATCTTCAGCCGCACAAGCGTCGAAAAGGACCCGCAAAAAGTGATAAAAAGAAGCGTCACTCAGCGTCACTCACCATTTGTTGCGCCCAGGGCAGAGCACGCCGCATGTGCGTCATCCTCCCTTGTTGCACCTCGCGACACGCTCACTTGAGACGTCGCGCAGAGGCGCAATCACAGCGCTCTCAATGCGTCCCATTGCACTGCAAGCGTAACACGCCTTTCCCGTCGAGCGAGGACAACACAGTGACTTCGCCGGCACAAACCGTGCACACACCGACCGATTCGCAGTTCGGCATAGGCGTTGCCCAAGGCAAACGGGACAAAATGGCGAAGTCCGCGCCGGTTGCGCTTCAGGCATGCACGCCACCGGCCCACAGCACGGCCGCCGTGAATTCGCAACTTCTGCGGCTGCGCGCTCCTCCTAACCAGCACAGTCGACGCTTTCCCTCTCTCCCACTTTCGAATGCTGCTGCTTCGGCCTTCGGCGGCGTTCTTAGAGCTTCCTCCTCCTCGTAAAAAACTATCTAAGCGGGCGCTAGGCGGTAGCGCCATCTCGTCTCCTTTTCCTGCGCTAACTACCGTCCCTGTCCACCGTGGCGCTCCTTCAGAGGCGCGTAATTAGCAGACGCTCTTCGGAGGAGTCGCTCGCGCTCTGGACTTCGTATTTTTAATAAGGCGGCGATAGGGGCTAGTTGGTTCGTCTTCATGATTGTGATGCGCTGCAAGGTAGAACACGGCTATGAAATGTCGTAGCATTTCTTTGAGAACTTCAGCGACTTTGAGCGTATCTATCTATCTATCTATCTATCTATCTATCTATCTATCTATCTATCTATCTATCTATCTATCTATCTATCTATCTATCTATATATCTATCTATCTATCTATCTATCTATCTATCTAGCGCCTAGGACTTAGTGCTCTCCGGACGGCATCGTTAATGCCATTTATACCAAAATTGGTATGGCATAACATGACTGTATGGCAAGCATTAATGAGAGGTCATATGAAAATCATGACTTGTCGTGAACGGCATGTTTTACATGCCATGGCCTTGGTGCTCTTGCAGCCGTTTCGTTAGCTTGATGTCCGCCGCAGTGGTGTAGCGGTTAATGTGCCCGGTTGCTGACCCGAAGTTCGCGGGTTTGATGCCGCCGCGGCGGTCGCATTTCGGTGGTGTCGAAATGCTAAAGGTCCGTGTGCTGTGCAATTTCAGCGCACGTTAGAAGGATCATGAAGCACCCCACGGGCTTGTTGAAAAAATTACACCATCTCCCGCTAAAGGGAACCATGTGTAGATGTGAAGCAGCGGGCGCTAACGCTTACACTGGCGGTGGCGTTGACGCTGGCGCTATCGCAGCGTTGCGCAGGAGAGAAAACTGAGGAGGCGCAAAGCACGCAGTGATGGAGCGGTGTTTCCTAGTGGAACATGCCAATCGCTGCTAATGGGCAATGAGAGACAGAAGACTCCGACTGGACACAGAGACCCGCAGTGCGCTTTTAGTTAACGCGCACGCTGCGAATTTTTATTGTTCAACAACGCACAGGAGAAATCTCCCACCGGCACCACCTTGGAGGTCAAGATCCATTGCCATATATACGGGATGCACAGTGAACGGTTGTGCAGCGCGAGCAGTCGGTTTTTCCAACCAAGAAACTCGCTAGCAGACGCTGCCTGCGTCGGCGTCACGAGGCGAGAGAGGGGGGGGACGTAGGAGAGGAGAGATAGAGGGGGGGGACGCGCATGCGCAGTGGGGTGTGGAAGCTGTGGGCAGGGATGCCTAGAGGAGAGAGGGGGGGAGCGTAGGAGGGGTGAGAGAGGGGGGACGCGCATGCGCATTGGGAGCCCAGGCAGGGATGCCCAGAGGAGAGAGAGGGGGGAGCATAGGAGGGGGAGAGAGGAGGGGAGGCGCATGCGCAGTGAGGGTGTGGTTGCCGCGGGGAGGGATGCCTAGAGGAGAGAGAGGGGGAGAGGTGGTTTTTTTTATTTTTATTTTTTTAAAGGGTCTGCGCATGCGCAGTAAGGGAGGCCACGCCGCACACCACCACCGGATTAAGCTTCGCCATAAGATGCTTCACATCTAAAAACTCAACCTGCGGAAAGCAGGCGCGGCTATGATCTGCTCAGCCAAATATTGCTGCCGTGCGCGCCGCGCAAAGGCTGCAAGCGGAGCGCGAAGTTGCTTTCTCAGGTGCCCTCTTTTGAGAGGCCAGTTCTCACTCCCGTCGGTGGGCGGGCGTCTGTCATCGGACGTCACGTATCTATCATCCGACGTCGCAAAAGGTTATTGGCCAATAGCCGACATAAATTAAGAGCGCTGTTTGGATCAGATGCGCTTGTTCCCGTGGACACCGTGTATAACTGCTGTTGCATTTAAATAAACAGACTGAAATATGGGAAAAACTTCGTTGCAAGTTTTCAAAACAGATGAATCACATCTGGTAGAGGCGAACTGTCGTCTGCTGAACTCAGCGTACGTTCGAGCGTGCGCGCATGGAAGTTTGCTTACAAGTTCGATGTAGCTCACATCTGCGGTTACGCTTGCATGATTTTCGACAAAACGTGGCAGATGGACTTTCTGATCCTGGGCAACACATAACGAACGAATGAACTAGCTTCTGTTAGGTTGTCGCATGTGCATTTCTAAACAAGATGATGAAAAGACAGGTCACCGGAATCAGGTGTAATTGTAAAAACACTCCGCTCCGTTAACCACGATATCATTATGAGGGACGCCGTATTACGGCGTTCCGGAAATTTCCACCATCTGGTGTTCTTAACGTGCACTGACATCGTGCAGTACACGGGCCTCTACCATTTCGCCTCAGTCGAAATGCAACCGTCGCGGCCGGGATCGAACCCGTGACCTTCGGGTCAGCAGCAGAGCACCGTAACCACTGATCCACCGAGGCGGACTCGCGATTGTCCCAGTATACATAAATGTACACGAGATGTTTGACACCCTGTTATAGTGTACTAGGTGAATCGCATGGTAGCTCAGTTTTTGCACCAGTGACATCTTCATGTCCGTCGTCCAACGTTCGAGTGCATGAAGCCACGGTGCCGACCGTTCCTCACTAAAAACTTCTGCTGGCTTGCACATCAGGTTGTTTTGCTGTTAAGGCGCACATATACAATGCTTGAACCATTTACGCGACCATGGATGAACGGCCTTAACCACTGGGTACCATGGGGACGTCGAACACTTACTATACGGTGGCACGTGAACTCGCTTTTTACGGCACGGTAAGATTTCCGCAGATGGAGCCTCGGTATGTCCTCGAAGCCAATACAGATTCGATATAAGAAGCGTTCGATAGAACATGACTTCATCCGACCAGTGGCAGGGACGAACATAGAAGAAAAGCAGAATGAAGGATGACGACGGCCATCTACAAGACATGACGCTACTGTTATTAAAGCCGCAGTGGTGCTCGACAAGTTAGAGCGCCGTATCCAATGTGGGAGGTACTGGGTTCGATTGCCTGGGCTGCCAGGCTCGCACTGGTTTTTTTAATGGGGAAAGAAGTACCCCAGCCAGGCATTCGGTGTTGTGGCTACGCGTATCTGGAAAAAGTTGCCTGTCATGTCCTCTGTATTCTTCACTCCCCTTTCCCATCCCGTCAACGACGTTGAGTCGTACTCCGTTATGGTTTGCGCAAAATCGGTAATCGTTCTTATCCTCCAGCCATTAAAAGTTTATGCGTAATGACAATTCTATCAATAAAATCTGTGATCACTTCAGCTTGTAAGGGGCCAACCAGCGCCTATAAATTTAGGGTTCGTTGGAGATGTGCAATTGCGTTATGCTGCCAGCAGCGCTATTTCGTAGCAATGGCTCGCAGATAACACGTAGCTGTATCGGTCTTGACCGAAAAAAGAACTTCGAGAATGTCTCCCTTGCAAGACTTCGCAGCTTAGGAGAGGCTTCCCATATCGCGGTCCGATAGAAGGGCTACGGCTCTTTATTTCAGCTTGGCGAGAGAACAGGGAACGAGTTTAAAAATACTTCTCTCTAGCTGAATGTGTGTGTGTTTTTTTTTATTGCTATAGCAATTATATGGACTGCATTAGCGTCTTGAATTGGGCTGGTTGGTACATACTGACTCCGTCCTGTTCCAGCGCTGTTTCTTCATTCAAAATCAATTATATGGGCACTCGCGGCTGCGTTTCGCCGTCATGCCCCGTATATATATATATATATATATATATATATATATATATATATATATATATATATATATATATATATATATATATATATATATATATATATAAGACTTGAAGGGAATATCCGACAGGTCTGGGTAATGTTTGTATTGAATAAACTTGGAGGTCGCACACATCGAAAAGGGAAATACTTTTACTAACGTTTCGGCCGTGGCACGGCCTTCGTCAGAGGTAATCGATATAAGAAGCGTTCGACAGTACATGACTTCATCCGACCAGTGGCAGGGACGCCGCATGCTACCTGCTTTGTGAAAGATGAAACTCTGACGAAGGCCGTGGCCACGGCCGAAACGTTAGTAAAAGTATTTCCCTTTTCGATGTGTGCGACCTCCAAGTTCATTCAATACACACACACACACACACACACACACACACACACACATATATATATATATATATATATATATATATATATATATATATATATATATATATATATATATATATACACACACACAAAAGCCACGAAGAAAGTGCGCGCTCGGCGCCCCACTCTTTGCGATGCGTTGGCTCCCCTTGCACTTTCGCCTGCAGGGCGTAGTCGTCTTTGCCCGGGCGCGCGCGCGCTTATCTTGGGGTGGGGGGGGATAGGGGCAGTTTCACGTCGTGTGCTTTCGTCGGAAAGACTGCCTTTAGGTTACAGAGCGCACAAAGGTCACTTCGCTAGCTGCAGAGGCCCCGTTTCGAAAGAAGCGTGCTGTTCAAACACAGTGAAGTAACAACTGTGACACTTGTTAGATCGCGCTCGTCCTGTGTATACCTGTGCGTATGTTTTCGTGCGTCCTTTTGGCTTGAGCAGTGCGCTCCAAGTTTCGATCTGCTTGCCAATTCTTCACGTGAAATGCCAATTTGTTGCTATCGCATTCACTTGCTTCGCCCTTGCGGCGAAACTGTGACTTTTTTTTTCGTACAGCTGTTCTGGCTAGAAAGCAAACCCGCCTTCCTTGTTGCGCTGTAAAAGTTGGAGGCATAAGTTGTTAACGCACTCCGCTGCCCTACGTAGAACTACACGGCTACGAACTTCGCTATGTGCTGCACGGCCAAGCGCTACGACTCCAACTCCTTCTGAGAAGCGAAGGTGCCCTTTCCTCACTACGCGTCGAGTCTGCCCACTTATGAGCCTCGACCAAGAGTTCATGCTTTGGGAGCCTCTAAACTAAACTTGGGTTCCTTTCATAAGTACTTTTTCCCTCAAACCGAGGAAACCTTCGCCCCGCCTACAAGCACTGCGGCTACTATTCTTGAACATTTGTCAATGCGTTTAGGTAAGTTAAGGAGAATGCAAACGCACATGAACGCTGTGGCTGCTGCTACTGACGGCCGCTATTCCTTCAGCGCCGCATGCTACCTAACAGATGGGGCGCTACTGGAGCAGACATGCGTTTTCGAGGATGATAGGCGAAGTACTACCGAGCCAAGTGGAAGTACTATTTTGCTTGGAAAGTCCACGAAGCGAGGAAGTTGCCGCACGCTACGATCCTCTCACGCAGAGGCCGGTAGGGGAGGAAGGTGCGTGTTGTCGAAGTCTTTTTTCTGTTCTGCACATAAATAGATGCTCAGCTGCTTCTAAGCGCCAAGAAATTGTGATTTTGTCACGGAATATGGTTTCAAATTTTGTGCGAAAACTGATCACAGAAACATGGTATAGTGACGGATGTACCATGCTAAGTTTACCCGGTTACAATAATTTCTTTCTAAATAGACCTCAACAGCGAGGTGGTGGCGTCGCTGTCTACGTTAAAGAAGGTCCAAGATATGTCTGAGTACCAGATTTTTTCAAAGGTTACTGGTGACTATGAAATACGAACACTGCGGGAAAACACAAGATTTATGACCTTTGTATACCGTCCTCCACGTGGAAACACAAAAGTCATTTTTTTTTACTTTCTTTGAAAATTTTCTTGATTATATCTCGGTAAACAACTTTAACCTAATTTGTGGCGGTGACTTCAACATAAATATGTGTTGAAGTGTAAGTGTCTTACACAGAGCTGTGTAAGAGACTGTCATCAACTACTGGAGCGTTATGACGATGTTCAACGCCTGCTCCCCACGAAGATGAAACTTCAAATATACTACACGCTATTCGCATCCCATCTAAATTACTGCAATCTGGCTTTGGATTACCACAACTAAACAGAACCAAAATAAAATCTTGCTTCTGCAAAGGAGATTATTCGACATATTGCAAACATTCCCTACCTCGGCTCAGCTTGAACAGTCTTTCAAGAATGCACTGTCCTACGGGTTCAGCACATATACAAATTTCGGGTTTTACAAGCGTTCTACTTTTCGGACACATTAAAGAATGCATGTCAACTATATCCCACCTAAAATTTAATGACACTACTGTGCGTACGCGACATACTTCAACGTGGTTTGTTCCTGGTAACCGAACCATCTACAACTTACAAGCACTCCACTATAATTTACCATTAACCGTGTGTAGCAGCAGTACGTTCGGCATATTCATTTAGAATAATGAATATGCCGAACGTACTGCTGCTACACACCCGCAGTTGCGTGAATTTTTTGCGTCTATGTTGTAGCTCTCGCGTTCATGTGTCTTTATTGTGCAAACATGACCCTATTTTGTTCTATCGCATTTTATTTTCTGTCTTGTCATCGTTACGTGATGTATTATTCTGTGAAATTTTTGTACTTTCAGTTGTATGAGAAACCCGTTCACCTTCACGTTTACAGAATGCTGTTCCAATTTCTTTTTTGTTATTGCAATTACACTACCTTTTTTGTATTATGAGGTTGTTCATGCTGTACTAAACGTTTCAATGCGAATTTTACCGTAACTCTCTCTATGCTATTTCTATTGCTTGATGCAATCCTTTATGTATGATCTTATATGCCCATTTGTTCTATAAAGGTCGTATGCTGTCAACGTCTTCAGGGACCAAGTCAAGCTACCTAGAGCAGCGTTTAGCCCTGAATATTATCCAGAACTTTCTGGGGAAATAAACTTCGACTTTGACTAAACTTTGACTTTGAAATGAAGTTCATGCTGGTGGTGTGCTGGGACAGGAGGTGCAAAATATCGTAAGTACGTGTATGAGTGGAACAGGGACGCAAATGAAACGGACGCACGCTTAACTTACAGCTCATGTTTATTGCAAAATTTTCACAAGAGCACTGAATCGCGCATGTGCAGACAAATTGATCGCAAGGTGTTACCGCGCTGGACCAAAATAGCTTACGATGAAACTTTTGTTATTAGAACTAATTATTGACCGCCACTTTCACTGAGAAAGCCCACTTCTTTATCTGTCAGTACTACCGAGGGAATAGTGATGCACGTGCCATGCACTCTTACCAGCTTTAATTATCTCCCTGGCCAGTTTGTGTTTAGATTGGCTATGTGCACATGTACTACTAAAGTGCGGATTCCTCCCGCATTATGTGCAGTGCGAGTAGAAGTACGAACTACCTCCAAGAAACTTCACGGACGATGAATGCTCCCGTAGTCTTTCATTTAGACATAGGCCTGTCAGACCGATGAACAGTATGGTCCAGTCTTAAAGGGAACACGCGAACGCGCGGCAGGCGGCCCGCGTGGCGCAAACTGGCGGCGAGATTTGTAAGCGCGCGCATGCGCATAAAGTCGTCAGGGCGGCGCTTGGTGAACGCTGTGCAGCTCTTCCGTTTTTCCGCGGTGCGATTCATGTGGCCGCTACTATGCCTGCGCCTCGTGGGGTAATTTACAGACAGGAAAAAGATGCGGTTCGTTTGTTGCTGTGTTTGCTAGCAGGTTTCCGATGCGATGCTACTCGCGGCTACAGCAGCCGAATTTCGACTGAGGGCGAAATACAAAGAAAAAGCGCGTGCTTATATTTAGGCGCACGCTAAGGAAAACCTTGTCTCCCAATACGGCGTGACATCTAATCATACCCTGGTGCTGCCTTGCAATATCCCGGCAAATATTAGTTTTAGCTCATCTGTGGTTTTGATGGTTGAAGCATCTTCCGCATAAGCTCCATATCTTGCATATGCGATAACATCCGCTTTTATGAAAACTATTGCGCTTCACCTTTATTGCGCGCAATGAAAATGGTGTTCGTAAAACGATACATTAGAGCAAATGAGGAGGAGAAAATGTATTCATATTTTTGTGACAGGTTTTATGAGGCCAGATCTAGCCTCGCAACATTAGAAGAATGTAAGGCTGATGAATTATAACACGTCCATGGTCTGTAAAACACAAAGCAAAATGCAGATATGTGCAAGGAAAATAGACTAAGTGGAAAATAAAAGCAGCCACTGAAGAAGCTTACACTGGCAATGCCTATGAATACATTGACCCAATACCCCCCCCAAAAACGCCGGTTTTCTAGACCCCGGGAATATTGTTTCCTCGTTTTGGGGGCCTAATAAAACATGTGGCGGAGCCTTAGTTTTTCATCCTCACCTGAATGTAAGCTGCCTCGTATCCAAACAGTTGTTTCTAGACTTTAGTGAGTATTGGGTGACGTCACCTCCAGCCTCGAGTACGGCCTTCATCCTTGCAGGCAGAGAACCTTACAGCGCTTCAGCGAAAGACGAATCGCACTTAAGCCGCTGCCACTCTGCCACCCTTCGTTTACAGCAGCCCAGAGGCCATCCGCAGATTTTCTATGGAGACTTAGGCGGGAGAGAGATGATTTCATGCTGCCCCACACATTTTCAATTATGTTAAATCCAGGCCACTGTGAGGGCCACATCAGCAGTCACTCCTAGCTGCTGTAGTAGGCGGTCCACCTTCTTGGCAGTGGGAACCGGCCAGTGGTCCTGCGAGAAAATATCGTGCCGCGGGAAAGATGCGACTGGTAATGTGTGGAAGGCCGACTGTGTCCAGAATATTGCAGTATTTGGCCGCAGTGAAGGCTCCTGGTACGAGTACAAGTGGTCGAAGGCCGTCCTGAGTGACGCAGTCCCAAACGCTCGCCGCAGTCCTTTCGCTGGCTGGTACTCGCTGAACAAACACGGGCGTGAACCTGCAGTAGTAACAAAGACAAAGGAAAAAAAGTTGTAGAATGCTGTATAGTGCAGGTACTCTTGCTTTGCCAATGTCAGTCATATTGTAAGGAAAGGGACCTCAAGACGAAAAACCAATCTTAAGATTAATAATGCTGAATGAAGAGTTTGATTCTCGGTCTCAGTGGAGTTCATATTCCTGGGATAGGCATAATGCCAAACCCCCCGTATGTGGCACTATTGCCGTAGGATAAGTAGCGTAGAAATGCTAAAGGAACTCCGATTCGCGGTATTTAGGCGAGACTAGTACCTTCTTCTTCGAAAATTTACAGCTCGCTTTTATGAGAATCGTTTCAAGATTAGCAAAATGGAAAGGACTTCACAGAATCAATTCGAACATACCGAGTTTTACATTACGCCAAGCACCAGCCCTTCGATCCCCTTTTGTAGTGAAGGTGTACTCGTTGCTGAAGACAACTCGGCTCCAAGCGTCAGCTGACCACGCTTCGTGCCGTAGGTTAAGCGACGGGCGCTTCAACATGTTGACTTTCGTCAGTAGCGGTTTTTACACTGCCATCCTGCTGTTTAGTCCTGCTTCAGCCAGCCGTCGCTTCACAGTTGTTTTTGAAGCGGTCAATTGAAAACACTGGCGTATTTCTTTAACTGAAGCTCGTGAGTTGTCAGCTAGCAATGCAACAATATTCATGTCTTGTTCTTGAGTTGTCATTCGTAGCCTTGGTTTTCGAGGGGCGTCCTTTGTTATATTGTCATCCCTGTATGCCTGGATAATTCTATCAACGGTCTTAAGCGACCTGTTCACCATGGCAGCGACCGCGCGCTCACTGTATTCTTTCGTGTAGACCTCGACTATGCGGAGCCTTTCATCCTCAGGTACCCTGGCCATGCCGAATCTAAGGGCTAGCACCACCGAAAATCCGCTCACCGACGTCCGCACCTGTGGACTTCTGTGAAAGCGATAACGAAGCCTGTCACTTGTGTTCCCTAGTGTCAGTGCTCACCGATAAGTTAGTCACATGCTTTCCACATGCTGCTGGCACCAGCCGGCCGCTTTCGATAACAGACAAGGAAATTGGTGTCCGATGCAGTGAGTACATCATGCTTGTCCTTCCAACGGCAAAAATATAGAATATCGCTAGCGCGCGTCAAGCGCTGGGGCGGAGAAGCAGCAGACGATGCAAGGAACGAACCGCCCTTGTGATTTACGCGCGTGCTCCGCGTTTCCAGATCTCACCAGCAGTTAAGTGCTCCGCGTTCCCTCTACGTGGACCATACGCTACACTTTTTCCGCTCATGAAAGGAATTCCATAAACAACCTCATAAGCGGACGGAACAAAGTGGTTGGCATGTTTTTTTTTTTTTTTTGATTTTTTTTTTTTTGCTCATGCCTTCGTGTTCGAAGTGGGAAAGCGCCATTGTTGCTGTACTAGTAATGAGCATGTCCCGTGAAGAACGATACAGAGCAATTCTAACGCCTTAGTGTTCTAAGTAACTTAAAAAGTTGTCAAATAAAAAAAAATTGGGGTCTTTTGTGCCGCAACACGATTACAAAGCGCTGAGCGCTGGTCTGCCTATAAAATAGCGGATACATTCTATGCTAATGCCCTCACAAAGTGCTAAATGACATTTTTCCTGTGCACATATCTAACTATGTTAGAGTTAACCTGATCTCTGCTTGCACTGGCAACTCTGTCCCCGCCGACGACTTCTTAATCACCTCTGTCCACCAAAGCTTGTGCTTCACACTGGCGCCCTTGCCTTCTTTTGGAATCCACTCTGTTACGCTCAACTAGCGAAATATTCATGCGTTGAAGGAATTGCGTAAAACAGGCCTGGGGTGCGCCCTCATCGCGCTGATCAGAGCTGGTAACGCACTCGCTCACCAGAAAAGAATTGGCCAACCTGTTGCAGTCTACGCAGACAGCAAGTTACCCCGGAGGCAAGAGCTCGGGAAGCAGCGGCAAAACGGCAACGCCTACAACAAGTTGCTACTTCGTAGTTGAGGGCCCGGGAAGCGGCTGCTCAACGTCATGATTCACTTCGTGGAGATCCGTAGAATTTTTTTTCCTGTGTTCGTCATTGTTCATGTGCATTTGGCCGACGTCACATCCGTATCGGAATTTGATGTCAGTGTAGTTTTGGTGGGCCGCGGCATAAAAACACTGTCTCTTGTGTTAAACATGGGACGATGACAGCCATGTGTGGGCCGGACTGCTAGCAAATGGACCGTGGGCTTAGTGTTTCCGACCCCTGTTGTATTGTATATTGTCTTGTAAGTGCGAAGTTCATTTGCCCATTACTTTTAACAGTAGAGTGCTGACGGAATTAAGCGCGTCACTTTAGTGTATGTGTCGTAATTCCACTCGAGCGGCGTAAAAGTGGTTGTATGTTCAAAGGTTATGCTAGCCCTCTATTTGAACTGTAACAGCGGAGATAGAGAAAATCAACGTCGCATACATAAAATACTCTCTATTAGCAGTAATATGAACTTGAGGGACTAAAGGAAAAAAAATGGAGTATCCTGGATCACTGAAACTCCGGAAACTTTTGTGAGAAACACAGCTCGATTAATACGTTATTTCGTGTATTTGTCGCTCTAAGCGGTGGGGGCAGGGGCGGAATACACCTTAGGAGCTGAGGTTCTATTCTTCAGTGCCGTGTCCAAGTTTATATATGCTCAGTATGTGTAAAGGATCATTTGTGTCCCACAGTAAACTAACGCTGTTGCTGAATATGTAAGTGGGCGTAATACAGACAGCTGACAACAACCTAATTGTTAATGCCTATTCATAAATCCGAAGCCCCCTAACCCAACCATTATATTTCTAATGCATATTTGTCGGAAATGTACGTGCAAAGAATTCTAAATATATTCTCCGTGCTTATAACCATACTGTTTATACCACGCAGCTCGTGCTGGCAGTTTGTGCGGCCTTCCTGCTGCCTATCGTGGCCGCCGGTTACCTCGGCGGTGGCGGCCCTGACGTCACTCTACATAAGGACAAATACGGCCGCTTTGGTGTCAGCGTGCGCTACGACCAAAGGGGCTATGGTTACCTACCTCTGGGACACTACGGAGGCGGCTACGGCGGTGGTCACTAAGCCTACCATTCCTGGCAACAGCGACAGCACTCATCGCAGAAGGGCCTACGGTTGTCATATCCATCTTGAATTACTCGAGATAAACGTCCAATTTCTGATGGTACTGTCTTTATCTTCGACTCTGTGTCAGTCCATCAAACCAATCGGTATGCTAGAACAAGAGCGCTTCCGTACCCTAAGGTGGTTGCTTCAAAAAGCACAGGCACTTCGACTGAAAGCTTCAGTGTAAAGTGGCAAGATGCATGCTAATGCGGATGTTGGTTTGCCGTTTATACGAAAGAAGAGCGTCGAACTCTAGAAAGCTAAGTTTTCTCGATCATTTTCTACCTGATTAAATGGAGATGTCTCTGAATCTCTGTGTAAACTTGTTCGCCTCAGCGCAGAAATCAACAATGGTTTTTAACAGGGGAGCTCTTTAAGCCGGTCCTAATCTGTCCAACGGGAATAAAAATCTTCAGGCGGATATGTGCCACATAAAATGGGCAAACCCCACTTCTAAGTTCAGCAGGTGCAAGCGTTAAACACGTAAAGTGGAGCATGCTATAATACGTAAAGAAGACAGAGCGGAACAAATAGAAGCAGAATGAAAGCTATAGGAATAAGGCGAAACAGTAAAATAGAGAGAAATAAACGCAATAAAGGCATAAACAGATGGAAAGACACTCACACAGAAGGAGAGAGAAAGAGCTAGAAAGAAAGAGACACAAAAAGAGATATGAGAAAGAGAGAGCGAGAAAGAAAGAGAAAAATAGAGAAACAAAGAAGGCCGCCCAGATGAGCTCTTTCTTCAGGCTTCGCAATATAGTAGTGCGAAGCTGCCAGAATTTTTTATAGGCCAGCAGATGACCTTATTGTGCTGTGACGGACCCAAGCTTAGGAGGGGAGAGAGATGCTGTCTACCATTTTCCTCCCGTTATCCCAATGCCCGAACACGCATGAGCCTTGCTCTTGTTGTTTTCCTGGATGTTTGGCTAACGCCGGATGATTGGATATTTAATGCTCCGTGATGTAGCGACACATCCCCTTGGACGTCGCTTCGTATTCGCGATTCTAAATGAGCGCTCGCCACCTAGCGGCCGCGCCTGGAAACGGTACTAACAGGGTCAACCTTGAAAGGAGATATGTAATCACGTTGCGCGCGTTGAGAAGCGGCCGCATGGTTCCTTTATTTTCGCCATGCCACACGCGCGAGACCGAAAAAAAACAAGAAAGTGATGTCCAAAGACCATTGCTGTGTGCCGCAATGCGTGGCATCGCGGTGGAAAGGTGGCAACGTATCGTTCTATCACTTCCCGAAGGATGCAGACGACGCGCGATGGAGAACGGCGTAGATGAGAAACTTACGCATTGGAAAGAGGGTGACGGACACTATGGTGGTTTGTTCTGATCACTTCGCTCGCGACGACTTCATTCTCCCCGGTGAGTACACCATTATTTAGCGTGTGTGCATCCTTGTCGATATTCGGGCTTCGCAGAGAGCGGAGTATAAGATTCGTTTAGAAAATTTGTTGCGTTATGTGTGTGAGTGTATTTTTCGCGTATGCTTGTTTTCTGTGCATTTCGTAGTGCTACCCATTCTGAAATTAAGCCGCTTTTCCGCTCCCCCCCCCCCCCCCACCTGAAAAATTTGAGTTCGCATGTGTGTATAGACGATTTTCCGCAGCGGAGCATGGGCGCTGCCATGTTTGATCACGTGACCGTAACTGGGCTTCCCCCAGCCAGTTGCCCCAGCCAACGCATTGGGCCAGTGAAGCGGCCGTGGCCGTAAGCGCCAGCAGCTGGGGTTAGAAGCCAACATGGCAGCACCCATGCAGACGCGACCGCCCGCTTCGATCCGAACTCGCGCTCGCTACTCACCCACTCTCTTCACAGCAATAAATAAATGGTGAAATCAGCTATCGCTTCGTGTCATCTCACGCTGGGGACAAATCATCAGGTATGTTCTGTCTTTATTATCGAGATTAGGTGTGTTTATTTAGCCATGCCTGCTAAGCCTTGTCTCCGAGAATTTGAGAATGAATCTTAAAAACGCTGCAAAATGCCGACGAATACATTGCTCTCAGGGCTTCAGGACGTAAACATGAAGCAAATAAATGCGTAGGTTACGCACTTACGGGCTACACAGCGCAGGACGACAACGTGATAAATTAGAGGCGGAAAGGAACTGCATCCACAGGTGTCGCCATGTTGACTTTTCCGGCGCTGCCGTCTGCTCTTTTACTCGCGTGCGCGCAGACGCTACGGGGACGCCGAGCAGACGACGCGGGGATTGAGCAGCGCTGCCAGCCAAGGCATTGAGACGGCCGCGGTAGGAGACGGCCGCGGTGCATTAGTGGCGCCATCTAGTTTTCATTAAACAAACCAGCTGCGGAAAATCGTCTATATAAACGCGCACAAACGCACACGCGAATATACATAAAGGATGGGTGTAGTACCTCACGGAAAAAAAATTCTCGCTACGCCCCTGTCAGTGACGTACGTTTCTTCCGCGTCAACTGTAGTAGTCAAACCTGAAATATATTTATTACGGACAAACGTACGGTGTTTATGCCAGCGTTTGCTCTGCGGTTTCTACAGACGATGCTGTATTCTCATGAAACGCGGCGCGCTGACAGTTTAGGTTCGTCAGCTCGCAAGAAATTTAAGAGGAACTGCAAAAAGGGATTGTTCCAACTTTTGGAGCGTTCGACTTGCGGGCGCATCGCTTGGTTCCTTTCCGACACAGTGCAGCGCAACTTATGTTGGAACAGGCTTGTTTGCGAGTGATGCACTTATCACCATATCACGGAGTAAACGATCGTTAATGTCCGGAAACCTGACGTCGTTAATTAAAAATAAATTTACTTTGACTAGCTATGAGTTTCTTAATTCTTTAATACTTTCACCAGGGTCGCACGGCTGACATTTTTGGGGGGCGGGGCGGGGTTCAACCGCCCTGTACTTAAGTTCGTGCGTGCGTAGCGTGCGTGTTTATATATATCTGCTTCGAATATCAAATACTGCCAACACGAACAAGCGAGTGTTCGGAAGCACACGACCTTATTTATTAGAAACGTAATAACATGGATCGGCGAACGAAAAGAAAGGAGCACTCCTATTACAAGCGAAACTACGATATGCCTTATCTCAAGATACACTGACCCAGGCATAGCTCCGTTCTGTATTCAAGTGAACGGCATGCATATTCAGCTTTTGACGGGACAACGGAACTCACTGGGATACATGGAATCGGCAACACGAGTCGCAGCGCAGAGTGACCTCGAAAACTGTGAAGGCCTTCTCTGCAGCAGTGCAGCAACGTAGTGCACAAGTGCTTTCACCTCTCGGAGAGGCCCGCTACACATGAGCAGTTGCATTCTTCAACCTCGGGCTCGCTGGACAAGTTCTTCGACTTGAAGTGAATTTGATGCGGTTCGCCGAAGAGGCTCGATGTTTGCACGCATAGCGCCACTATTTCCAGTGTTGCGCAAGTCAAATCTTTTATGCCGATGAGAATGAGGTGGTCGGCGACCAGCACCATTACGCCTTCGACGAAGCAACGCGATCCGACGCCACAATCAAGAAACTTCCAGCGATGTGATAGCTGCGCCAATTGCGCCAAACTGCGCCAAGAGGCGAAACCTGGAACATCCTGCTACATCTTGGCAAAAATTTCATTATTTGCGCCAGGCATGCGCCAAGACGTCCTTCTTGCGTTCTTTCGGTGAGAAACAAGACGACAGGCGCTCGAAATTCATACGTTACCCCTGCAATTTCGAGTGGTCATCGCAGCAGACAGGGAAGTTCTGCGTAGTTCAAGTTGTTAGTCTCTGGGCGCAAACCTTCCGAACAATTTCAACTGACGCGTACTGCGTTACTTTTCTATTACTACTGGTCCTACCGATTTCAATAAAATCGTTCCTAAACTGTTGTGATTTCAGCCAGAGAAAAGTAATAATGACCTGTTGTTCTTGGACGATAGTCTTACTTGACTGGCTCTATTAAACGGGTGGTGCCACCACATTTGTGGCTTGCGCGTTCTTCCCTGTAAGCGTTTCTTATAGCTCTAGGAAGCATGATACACGCACCAAGATTCACGTATTCTCGCTAAATAATTTAATATCGCCTTATTTATGTGGGCAACTTTCGGTTTCGGTTTCTGGGCGCCAAGTTGAGCAGTGACGTAGAAGTGTAGGAGGCTTGTTCATGTGACCACACAAGGCTCTCGCGAAGATGCGCAGCACTTAGCCAGGAAGCGATCGAAACTCGGCGAGTGATGTAGCATACGATGCTTTGCCGGTACGTACGTTTCGGAGGTCACTCACGAGTCACGTCACTACAGATCTGGTGTGACGTCACTACAACTTTCGTTGTCCTTCCTATAGAGCTGCGTCAGTTTTGATGCGCTAGTGATGGGCAAGGATCGGGAGAATGAGGATTTAGGTCGCTTTGGAAGTGAATTAAAATATGTTCTAAACGTTTGCTCCGTCCGACCCTTCGTGTGGAGTGTCCTCGTATACAGAGAAAACCCACAACAGGCTTGTTGTGGGTTTCCTCAGCCTCAAAATTTGATGGCACCACCCCTTTAAAATATAGTAATAAAGTACGTGCATGTAGAAGCGACCGTTTATTTCATTTTCTTTTAATTTGTACTGTAATTTAGTCTAGTTTACTTCCAAAATATTTCATGCACGGTGTGTATGTTTTGAGGCCATAATATGGGCAGACTTTATCAAGAATACCACGTGCTATTGGACGCGAGGCCCACCACTGGAGGCGCGGGCGCTGCAATCGCTGTGGCGTGCAGGTTGGATCACGTGATCTCGCCTCGCTCTGGAAGGGAAGCGGACTGTTGAATGCGTTGTTTTTAACGACGACTTCGCGGTGTTCTCACTTTTTAACAGCGTTGTTTTGCTCTCACTTTGTGTGTGCGAACTTCTGGAGGCTACAGAATCCGGAAAAGTGCAGTAAAAGTTATCCACAGCGTGGTACTCGTCTGCTCCGTGCCACAGTGCGCTACGTACGCGAAGGAGCCAGCCGTGAACTATCCCTTTTACCGCTACCGTGCTTTGCAAGAGCATGATGCCGCTGTCATCTGTCTTTATTTTATTTTGCTTCGAGCTCATCGTGTTAAAATGGACATCGAGTACGAACGTTCACATAAAAGTAGAAAGTTTCAGTTTCCGCACGGGAGCATGGTTCGCAACGAAAAATGAATGCACAAACAGTCCGGTTATGTAAGTTTTAAAATATGACGCAGCAACACGCGTACAGTCGCACTCAATATGAGTTGCAACACGCTGGCTGCGGTTAAAGTGATGCAAAGCCTGAACAATGACACAGACAGACGTTAAATTGGTTCAGAAAGTAGTGCTAATTGAGAGAGTTTAGCTCACCCTCTTTTTTTTTTCTATGTATACATAGGTGCCGATTTGCAGTGCTGGCGCCATATTGAGTACAGACAGCGTGTTGCAACTCATATTGAGCGCGCTTGTACATGTGTGGGAAGTTGCCGTCATTACGGTTAAGAATGTGCGCCGTTATCTTAATTGTCAGAGATTCAAGATGAAGCCGAGAAATCCAGTTCTTTATCCTTTCCGTTATTTTACCCTATTCCAGTCTATTTCGTGGCCAGTTGCTTCTGCGTGTTCGGCCAGCGCGTTTGACGAAACCTCCTTTCTTACGTAGCCACTGACGCTTGTTCTCTGTGTTGTTTTGAGCTACAGGCGGAAACGTGGTCAGCTTCGAAAACTGATTCACCTTCCAACAGCTGCCGCGAAATGTCATACAGCTTATGAATGAAGGTATAATCGCTGGACACTGGCATTTTTGCTGAAACATGAAATTAGATATCACGGTAAGCAAGACCCTCGGAGCAAGCTCATTCAAGGACGCAAAGTAATATGGCCGGCTGGCACACTGTGCATTTGCTATCGTGATCGAGCGCAATCGGGATAGCATTTTTAGATTGCGATTGACCCCTTTGTAGAAGCTGCAAAACTGAGCCAATTATCTGAAATCCTCACCCCTGTGTGGCTCGATTGCGATCGAATGTGCTCCGAGTGACAAACGTCGAAAATTTGCGCATTAAGGGGCAACAGATAAATATTAAGATCGTGCGGAAGAGAAGCTTTTGCTCATGTGAAATTTCACCCAGCTGACTCTGAATGAGGCACGCACATGCGTGTGACTCTTTCTTTTGCCTCCAATCATAACAGAAAAGTTGCGGCTGCATGCAGCTGTAAAAATGCTCGGTTGCTTCCCACAATGCGGGGAATCCACTTGCGCTGTGCTTCATAGGGTTATGTGTGCTAAACAGGAATGTAAATTTGCGCATGCTTGTCGTGTCAACCACGGCCCGTTTTAGATGCAAACTTGCAATGAATGAAGTAACACGACTGCGCTCATTTCTTGCAGCAAAAATATGTTCCTTTGCTTCAAGCACGCGTTAATGCCCGTTTTATGCTTCAATTTTTTTTTTTAATATACTGCAGGCCCTTCACGGCCCATGCAGGAGTGGGGACATAACAAGAAAATACATACATTGTCAACAACTCATAATTCAAATTGGACACACTGTATTAGGTTCATAAATGATTCAATGGTGTTACAACACACAATGTGATTACCTAATCTGTTGCAGTGGTGAATAGCGGACGGAAAAAGGGAATGTTTATGAGCGTTAACACGACTTAAAGGTTGGTGAATGGCTTTAGAATGGTTCAGTCGCAATGAGTGTTTAGGCGGGTCTCGTAGGTAATGAGAACGCGATATGTGGAAGTGACCATGATATAATTGGTAAAGAAATTTTAGTCGCGAGATTATTCTGCGTTGCGAAAGAGGTTCTAAGTTCGCCCTTGCGAGCAAGGCTGTGGAACTGGACTGCCGCGCGAAATCTGAATATACGAACCTAACTGCCAATTTTTGTATTCGTTCAATTTTACTAATAGACGTCAGACTCTGCCCAGGCGGCGCTGCGAAAAACGCCGCCACCAGCGCTCTCATCGCCGCCCTGGCCATAACTGGGTAGTGCAAAGAGAGCAGTCCGCAAGCGAATGTCCATAGGTCATGTACAGAACCCCCCCTCTTTCGTTGGTGTTGAGGCGCGGTTTCCTGAAAATCAAGGACCTGGAAAGCTTCTTCCGTCAACCCACCCTGGCTTCAGAAAAGTAGGGAGCTCATGAAAGCGAATTGCGTGTACAATGCAAAATATGTTTCAGTTATTTCGGCGTACTCCAACTCGCAAGCGCAAGCGAGCATCGCATGACATCGAGTTCGAGGCACTCCGGCCGACGTGCGTTCTGCAACGCCTAAATGCATTAAATTTGGGCATATACATAATGTCAAAGCGATGAAGTACGTTCACGAGTAATGTTTCTTGCGATAAGTGTACAAAGCTCGCTTTATCAGGCACGAATGGTCCCGGCGATTTTCGCCTTTGCAGTTGCTTTCTCCATCCATCTCTCTCTTCCTGTGCGTTGAACTGTTTTTTTACGCATCCTCGAATGTGCTGTTGACGGTTGTCTTCCCTTTGTATATACTGCAAATGGGGATACGTGCGTGTCCACTTTCTCGGTGTACAACGAAAGGCAAAACCGTGGCCTCCGAGATAGCTCCGGCAATCGCGGAGACCACGGGCAAGAAAAACCTGACGTTGGTCACGACCAACATTTTGCGATTTACTTGTATGACGCACGTGTTAGCATTTGCTAGTTAAAGCCGGAACTTTGAACCTTCGATGCGTACGTGCGCGATGCTGTGTGATGACGACCAGTTCAGATTATGGGTGGTCGCGGAGTGCGCGATGTTTATCGCGCGCTTCACCAGTCTGCATTTAACTGCTGCATGGCGCGCACCGTGGTCTGAGGCTCTGCTGAGCTTCATAGAAGGTTACCACGGTTCTACGACAAGGCTACTCAAAACACTAACATGAGACCCACGTACATTATCACACTTTCACATGCGACCGGCTGTGGAGAACGCGAGTAATTCGCTTACCCAACACGTTCGCAACGGCCCGTATCCAAAGCTCTCGCCGTTCTGCTTCGTGCAACAGCTGCGGAAATCGGTAAAACTGAAGTCCTTTACGTCCGTGGCAATTCACAACGCAACAGTAGCGTCGACTGAGGCCTTTCTTCGTAGCGCGCGGAGCTGTTGCGTCTGCTCTTGTTTTCGCCGTCGTTCTCGCACGCACTTCATGGCGGTTCGGATGCGCGTCCGACTAGCGTAGAGGCATTCGTAGCTCTTTTTCTGAGTGCTCAATGCACCAACACACCGAATATTTAGGTTAATCGTTGTTTCCAACTCGCTAGCTGCACCTGCTTGAACAGCAAACTGTGCAAGGGAGCCCGGCTTTGCACTACCCAAAACTGCTCCGACAGGTGGCGCTACGTGTCTGCAAAACTCCAGAGTCTGACGTCTATGAGGTGCTTTTGATGTGGACTCCAGATGAGATAGGCGTATTCTAAACGTGGTCTAATTAGTGTTTTGTATGCATTTAGTTTAAGATGTGGTGGTGCAGTGCGCAACTTTCTCCTCAGAAAAGATAGTTTCCTTTCCGCCTTTTTACACATGGCCAAAATATGTGGTTCCCAGTTGAGGTTCGGAGAGAGTGTAATGCCTAGGTATTTTACTTGATTGCTTTTGTCGATAATTGAGCTTCCTATCGTATATGTAAAGTTAAGCGGGTTTGTCTTATTTGTGAATGAAATGAAATGAGTTTTTGATGTGTTTAATTTCATGCCCCAAGTGTTACACCAGGAATAAATTGTCTGCAATGAATTGTTGAGATTAACTTGGTCATCTAAGTTGTTTACGGCTGTGTACACGACACAGTCGTCGGCAAATAATCGCATCTGAACAGGGTTTTCAACAAAAAACTGGATGTCATTAATAAACATTAAAAACAAAAGTGGTGCAAGAACCGATCCCTGAGGTACTCCAGAATAAACATCAAGTGGTTGTGATAGATGGTGATCAATTTTTACGCTCTGTTTTCGTTTGGTTAAAAAGCTGTTGATCCAGGATACTATTTTATTATCAATACCAAAAGCCGATAGTTTTGTGATTAAATTCTGGTGCGGGACAACGTCGAACGCCTTAGAAAAGTTTAAAAATATGGCATCTAATTGGCCGTTATCGTTAATTGCGTTGACTATGTCATGAGTTAATTCAGCTAATTGTGTTATAGTTGAGAGGCCTGATCTGAAACCATGCTGATGTTTATAAAGAAGTTCGTTTGTTTCTAGGTGAGTTATTATGGCCTTAAAAATTACATGTTCCATTATTTTGCAGCACGAGCTCGTAAGCGAGACTGTGCGGTAGTTACTTATTTCTAGTTTTGAGCCTGATTTGTGTATAGGGACTACTACAGCGTTGCACCAGTCGTCTGGTAACTCTGAAGTTTGTAGAGATAAAGTGTATATTTTAAAGAGATACTTAGATGTCCATTCAGCATATCGACTTAAAAATGAGTTAGTAATCTGATCGGGACCCGTGGATTTCTTTAGTTCAAGCTTGAGTAGGAGAGAAAGTATACCCTCTTCACTTACAATTAATTCTTCCATGGGTACTTTCACAATTCGACACAGAATGACTCGTTACCTTTTACAAAAGCCGCGCTCTCGGCCCCCGCTCGGTCACCGTCTGTCGAAGTTCATTATTAAACATGACTTGCTTACACCATGTCAATTCGGATTCTGTAAAGACAAATCAACTGAGTCTGCGTTACTCGAACAAAAAGAATATATAATAACACAACTAGAAAGCAAATTTGTTGTCGTTGGTGTGTTTCTGGATTTTTCTAAGGCATTTGACCTCGTGCACCGTAACATCTTGCTAAGTAAATTGCAGTATTATGGTTTCCGAGGGAAAGCGCTATCATTATTGAACTCCTATCTATCATTTAGGCAACAGGTAGTATTAATTAATGGCATACAGTCTGAACCAAAACGTCTCTTCTGCGGTGTCCCTCAAGGAAGTATACTAGGGCCTTTACTCTTCAACATTTATGTAAATTATATTGTAAACATTAATTCATACGCAAAGTTCGTCATCTATGCGGATGATGCAAGTGTATTTTTACCGGAAATAGCATTCATGACCTTATCGATCAATTTAACGCCGCAACGAAAGCTCTTGAAGTGTGGTCCGCAGCTAATTTAACGAAGATCAACGAGGGTAAGACTAAGGCTGTCATTTTTCGGCCGAAAAATAAACTGATCCCACCACATGGAGATATTATCCTGAATTCTCACCCTGTCGAAATAGCGGAGCAGTTCAAATGCCTGGGGCTCATATTTTCCTCCAGTATGGCATGGGATTATCATGTTGCCCACGTATCACTCAAAACAGCTCGAATTACTGGTGCTATAGGACGTTTAAAGTATATTCTTCCCACACAAACTAAGATGCTGATATACAACACAATTTTCAACTCACATTTAAATCATTGCCAGTTAGTTTGGTGTACTACAACGTTCACTAACCTTGAACGCCTTGACTTAATCCATAAAAGATATCTCAGACATATGTATAACTCATCATACCAATGTCCAACTGCAGCTTTATTTAGTCACTCTAGAGTGATTAAAGTACACAATCTTTATAAATATCGCCTTAGTGTCCTCTTTAAATCGGAAATAAGAAAGAATATAAATAACCTCGGGAAATTAGCAGAACTCACGAAGAGAGAGAGAGAATAAACTTTTATTAACGAATGCACACAGAGCCTTCCTTGGGTGGGGCCCTCAGTCCAGGGCTCAATTGCCTTGCGCGGCCTTGCGAGCCCGCTGGACCAGCTGCTGCTGTTCCTGCCGGCGTAAGCTGAGCAGTGCAGACTCCCAAGAGGAATGGGTGGGGTTGGGAATGGGAGGAACGCCCTGTGGGGCAGAGCATTCCCACGTGGAGTGGTACACTGTCGGTACGGATCCACAGAAGGGGCAGTAGGAGGGGTAGAGAGTCGGATGAAAGCGATTTAGCATATAGAGGCAAGGAAATGAATTGGTCTGTAGTTGCCGCCAAGCAACAGCATCTGCTCTGTTAAGTGAAGGATAAGGAGCAGGATTCGTATAACGGCTCTGTCGGTAGTACTCCAGCGTGGCGTTGTAGTTTCGTGGCTCTGTCGGTGCGTCGTCTGGATTGGACAGCTCTTCCGATGGTGCCCGGCCGGTCAGATATCGGGCAACCGCATGAACGCGTTCATTACCATGGAGAGAGGCGTGTCCAGGAGTCCAGACGATACGCACCGGACGTAATACGGACGGTGAGACAGTAGAGAGGATATTGTGTGTATGTGCAGCCACAAGTCCTTGAGCGAAGGCACGGCAAGCAGCTTGTGAGTCTGTTACAATGGTGACAGGGGAGTCATGTGACAATGTCGTAGCGTGGACCAGAGCGAGAGATCCCTCCTCCGCCAAACCAGTGTCTGTAGTGCGAAGTGTGGCAGACGCCATAAGGGCGTCTGTGTCGTCTATCACGGCGAAACACATGGCTGACTTCTCTGGGTAGCGTGCCGCGCATCAGTGTAAAGGACTTGTAAGTCTGTGGTACCATCACCAAAGACGCGTGTCATAGCCTGAACTCGGGCACGTCGACGACCGGCGTGGCGGTAGGGATTCATATTGCGTGGAATTGGAGCCACTTTGATGAGTTCGCGGACAGAAAGGAGCAAGCTTATGTTGCGGTACCTGTGTAGGTTTTTCGGGAATCGGGTAGCCAAGACGAGACAGGATGGCGCAGTCCTGACGGGTCTGCCTGAGCCGTTGGAGCTGACTGTTGTTCTGGGCCTCGATGAGTTCGGTTACGGTGTTGTGGACACCGAGTTGAAGGAGGCGTTGTGTATATGCGTGTGGAGGCAAGCCGAGAGCCGCCTTCACAGCTGTCCGTAGAAGGATGTCCATCTTTTTGGTTTGAGCTAGCGTGAGATTGTGAAAGGGAAGATGATAGGTGAGCCGACTAACTATGAGTGCTTGTACTAAGCGGAGGACATCCTTCTCACAGAGGAACAAATCAGTGGGCTACCCAACAAACCATGGCGAAGAATGGATCGTGCCGACACCTCGACTTAACCTTGGAAAAGAACGCCTTCATTATACTCTTCCGTCTCTGCTGAATAGTTACGCTCTTACTGGTTTCGATTTGTTCACCTTTACTCGCAAAGAACTCCACTCTAAGTATTTAAATAACATGGTTTCAGTTTGAGTTTGCTTTTATGTACATAGTGTTGATTCGCGTATTCTCTGGTGATCCTTGTATAATTATGTTATTCTTATGTTTTGAATTGTATAATTTCTACAACTGCCCCCCCTGCTGTACTTCAGGTTTGTAGGCTCGTCAAGCTGCCTTTAAGCAGCTTTTACCTACAACCCCTCCATCTGTGTTTGCAAGATGGTAAATAAATTGAATAGAATTGAATTCACTAAGTTAACGGGTACCTTGCGGCTAGGCAGAACTCTAGAACTCTAGAGCTTTCAAGCCCTCAAGCATGCCCTAACATCCGACCCCGTCCTGCGTCATTTCGACGAGAACGCACCTACTTGTTTACACACCGACTCTAGCGGCCAGGGGATCGGTGCAGTTCTTTTGCAGCGGAATGCCACTTCACGAAAGAGAGTTGTGGCCTATGCCAGTCGTGCTCTAACTGCTGCCGAACAGAACTACTCCATAACTGAGCAAGGATGTCTTGCTGTCGTTTGGGCCATACAAAAATTTCGACCATATCTTTACGGACGCCACTTCACAGTCATTACAGATCATCACGCCTTATGCTGGCTATCTTCACTGAAAAACTTGTCTGGTCGTCTGGGTCGTTGGGTACTCCGCCTGCAAGAGTAGAATTTTGACGTCGTCTACAAATCTGGCAAGAAACACCAAGATGCGGACACTCTCTCTCGCTGCCCTCTGCCACTATCGCCGTCGAGCCCGTTTCTTCAATCGTCGTCACGTGATCCCGACGCTGCGTCACCTCATACATTATCCCAACTAGCGGTTACTGACACGCAGGCTTCGAATCACTACGCTCAGTTTGCGTCGAGCCAGCGTAATGATTAATGCCAGCGTAACCGCATTATCGAACGCCTAAGTGGCAGATCGCCCCTTCCAAATACCAGATCGCGACGACAGCTACGACAATTTAAGATCGACAACAATGTGCTACATCGTTACGTCTACACTACTGATGGTCACCGCTGGGTTCCAGTTCTCCCACGTTCTTTACGTCAACAAGTCCTGGAAGCCTTTCACGACGACCCATGTGCAGGCCACTTGGGATTCGACAAAACTCATAGCCGCGTCAGGCAACGTTTCTTCTGGCCTGGCCTCTCTATATTTGTGGCCAAATACGCTGCATCTTGTCCCGTGTGTCAACGGCGGAAGCTACCAACTTCGTGTCCTCCTGGCCTATTGCAACCAATTCCGTGTCCCGAGAAACCTTTCGCCATCGTTGTGATAGATCTAGTTGGACCTCTCCCCATCACGCCAACAGGTCATCGATGGATAGTGACAGCCGTCGATCACCTGACACGGTAGGCAGCGACGGCTCCTCTACGTACCAGTTATGCCTCAGACGTCACCGATTTCTTTCTTAAAGCCATTGTATTACGGCATGGTGCACCTCGCGTCCTGTTGAGTGATCGCGGCAAAACTTTCCTCTCCAGCATCATTCAAGAGCTACTGAGGACTTGTGGCACAGTACACAAGACGACGTCAGCCGACCACCCTCAAACGAATGGGTTGACATAGAGGTTTCAGCGCACGCTGACATACATGTTATCCATGTATATCGGACCAAACCATGACAACTGGGATACAATTTTGCCTTTTGTGATGTTTGCCCACAACACCGCTGTCCAACGCATTACTGGCTACTCTCCTTTCTATCTCGTGTACGGCCGTTCACCAACATTCACCATCGACGTCTCTTTCCTGGATATTCCCATTGACGCCTCCGCGACCATATCTGAGCAGTTCGTATCAAGAGTTGACCAATGTCGGCAACGTGCTCGCCTCAATACAGAAGCTAGTCAGCAAGATCGAAAACAACGCCTACGGCAGCTCTCATCGCGATGTTTCCTTCAGTCCTGGGGATCAAGTGCTGCTTTGGACGCCCTCTCGTACTCCAGGACTGTGCGACAAATTACAGTCACGGTTTATTGGCTCCTGTATAGTCAGTGAACAAACGTCCCCAGTGAACTATCGTGTCACTCCCGCCGAGCTTTCTTCTGACCGTCGCTGTCGTGGTTCTGAGATTGTTCATGTTTCACGTCTGAAGCCAATCGTTCGACGTCCGGTTCCCATCTAAGACGCGCCTGGGAGGGCCGCTCCCGCGTGGGAAAGGGAAATTAGTGTGAGCAATAATTCATGCGCTTCATTTACTCATCTGTACATACTCATCATCACCCCTCTGGCCTAGGGTTGTGGGGCTCAGTCTCGGGGAATAAAGGAAGAGTCTTGCGTCGCCCTCAACGTTGTCTTACAATATAACTATTAATCTGCTGGAGTCAAGTGCCTACAGGAATCTTAATAAAACATCCGTTTGTCGTTAAATCCCATGATATTTTACGTATAATTCGAATATGTTTGCAAGGCGACCGAAAATTCGCTGTGACAACAGAGCCGCAAGGCGCAGCTTCATCAAGCAGCTGGCCTGGAGCTCATACATTACAAGATCTTCAGAAGCAGCCGCAAAAGACGACATCGCAGGACACTGAAATGCGTGACGGTATGTTTCCGCAAAAGGTTTGATAGCTTATGATTTACACAAAGCAGCCCCAGAAAAATAGATTTATTACTATAGCGATATGGTGTGACACATGCTATGAAAGCTAAATATAAGTAACATTTATTAAAATTCTTGGTAATGATGGCAAAATAGTTGTATTCCGCCTCCTGCTTTCTGTCGTGCACACTACATTTGTAGGCTCACAGCCATAGAATTAAACTTCTAAGGCCTAGAAACATATTGTATGAATGTAACAGTGTCCTCGGACAATCTACGTAACTGTGTAACAATACCACGTAATTATCGTTTCCACAATATTTAATCATTAATTGGCATAACAACTCGAATTAATTTGGGACTCCTGTTTAATGTTATAATGTTTCCTAAAACCCCTCAGAAAAATGTGTTGAATGAAAGTATGGGCTATGGAAATCGCCGTTCAAATGTCGTATACTCCTACCTGCTGCTCTTTTTTCAAACATGCAGGAGACGACACTGGTCACCAAAGAAGAAAATTCATGCCTGTATGCTACCGACTAGCAGCGTGGTGAAACAAGTAAGCACTCAACTAGCACCATAGACCAAGGTGAAGTGGTGACACAACATCAAGTGGACTGGTAGGAAAACATGTCTGTTCTCTGTGTACTTTTAGCCTGCAATACATTTTCCTGTAATACATGGATGTTCTCTGTGTATCTTTTTACCTGTAATACTTTCCATTTGTGTATATATGTGAGGAAAATGTCTCTAAATAAAATAGTTGTTGGTCTGCGCTCTGTGTTTGTGGTGTATTCAGTCCGTCCCTGTACGATAAAAAGCGCGATTACCCAAGATGCAACACCAACTAGCCCCTGTAGCTTGCTCTTATTACATTCAATGACTTTGCTCAACACATAAAATGTGCCATAGGAATAGAGTGATGATATTTGTGTGTCGCATTTTCAATTCCCATGTTTGTTTTCTGAAGCACTATGACGAGCACTATGAAGTATGCAAGAAAAGTTCATCATTTTCAATATGTGCACAAAGTGAGGCAGCTAACATTCCGACTGATTGTTCTAATAAACTGCTGATTGTTTAGAAAACAAAGAAAAATAAAATGTAAGTGTACCTGCAATGCTCACTGTTCTTTGCAGGCGATTGGAAGGCTTGCACAGGTGGACGTGAAAAGAGTGTGATCGATAATGTTGTTTAGGAAGTTAGGAATATGTTTGACATGGCTTGTGTTTGCGTTATTTTATGTGTGCGTGATTGGGTCCTTTTGTGCACTGCTTCATCGAAAATCGTGGCTCATCAACTAGCCCATTTGTACATATTAAGCAACTCACAGCTTCTGAAAAAAATATATTTCTAAACTTGTTTGACGGTTTCTATCTACACAAAAGTTAAGGTGTGTAACATATGGAGAAGAAGCATTTACAAGCTGCAAGTTTTTCTGTGATGAGAAAAAAATACCAAGTCATATAACAATGTAACGCTAAAGTGTCATCTGGTTTTTCTTTTTTTTTTTTGTTCTTCAGGATGAGACGCCAGAAGTCGGCCCATCGCCTGCCCCGAACATTTTTTGGGGTGTGACAACAAGGCGCTCTACAACGGTGAAATAGAAGGCAATTTGAAGCTATCGGCTGATACTTCTCTTGAAAAATCGCTCATTTTGTGCTTTACAACTTATTACATCGAGAATCTCCATACTCAAGTGCATATGGTCAGACTCTAGGTCTTGTTCAGAGCGTCATGAAAAACACGTAGTTGTTTCCAAGGTCTTTTGCGGGCATCAAGTTGCTCAAGGTCATCCAAAAGGCTAAAGGCATTCGATAAGCGTCCGAATACATTAGTCTGAATTCTAATAGCGGATGGAAATGATGTGTTGTTTCTCTGAGTATTGGGCATTACGTTTGGCGCTGTTTTTACAATTTACAATAAACATTTATTTGTACACATGACAGCAGCTGTTTTTCGAATGTTTACTCTCGCTGGACACATAAGGAACTGTTAACTCCGCAGCTGCCGTTATCTGTCAAATAAATGTCAACCAACATGATTCCGATGGGCAAGAGGTATCCGGTGCGACCAGAGTTCAAACGATGCTTGAAAAAAAAAAAACAAAAAAAAAACAAAAAGAAGACAAATCTGATAGTTTTTATTTGCATCTCTAGACAAACTGCATGCTGACAGTTTCTGTGTTCGTTTTAATGGTGAATGAACAAAAGAAGGGGACTTGAGGGCCAGTTTCTTTGACACAACCCTAATAAAACCAACAGAAAGTGAAGCCAAGGAGGGTATGATAGCAATAATGTTATAAATTTGAAAAAAATTAAAGTGGTATAAAGGACAACTTACCGCCGTCAGGGACCGAACCTGCAAACTTTAGATAACGTGCTCAATGCTAGACCATTTAAGCTACGGCGGTGGCCGTCTGCGTCTCCACTATATCGGGTATTTCTGTGCGTTTAATCCTGGGAGTATTACTGCCGCTCGCAACCATGACTGCGAGTGTGGAACACTTCTTTTGGGAAAGGTAGTACTGAAGTCTGCTCCGACCGCGCGCGCGCGCGCGCTGCCTCCGCTTTGGGGAAAAGCCGCCATGCAGGCCAGCAGGGAGAGGAGGGATGTAAATAAATATGACGTGACGGGCCCACGGACGCGTGAAGAGTTGGGCTCCCCAGGAAGGAAAAAAGGCACGAGCACGGGCCTCAGAGGCGCGTAAACGGATCGGCGTCGCCGAAAAAATCGAGCAGGGCGTAGAGCGCCTGCTCGAGTTTGGTGCGATGAGCACCGGGGAACCGCAGGTCGTCAAGACTCAAGTGTGGAAATCCCAGGCGGCGGTAAACACCAAAGAGCTGTCGGCGCTGGTCGTCGTAGCTGGGGCACTGTAGCACCACGTGCTCGAGAGTCTCCTCCGCCGGACACTGTGCACACGATGGGCTCACGCTGCCGGTGAGCCGAAAGTGCCGTTTCGCGGTGCAACTGCAGCCGGTGCGGAGCCGAAGGAGGAAGGCCCGGGCACGCCTGCTGGGGCCATTTCTCGGTAGAGGCTACAGGGCGTTCCCAGTCATCACACGTTGGTCTGGATGTAGCGTACGCACATGGCGCGCGATACGAACGTCACTCACGCGGACGAAGGATGTGAAGGGCGTGCTGGGGTCGTGGGCCTCCTTGGCAAGAGTGCCGGCGGCTTCGTTGCCGCGTACTCCAATGTGAGATGGCACCCACTGAAGCACAGCTTTCTTTCTTTTTGGCCTCTGTGCGGCTCTTTAGTTACTAGTCGGCGTTTGTGGTGTCTTTACTTCTTTCTTGTGTCCGTGTTTGCACGCACCCGCAAAGTCATATAATTAGGGTTCCATTGTATTTGTTTTGCATGAAATCATTTTAGGGCATAAAATAAAAAAAAAACATTGCGACAAGTTTTTTTTTTTGTCATAGCAGTTTAATTTCGAGATTAGAAAAACATGTGTACCGAGAATTGCATGCCCATACGAGGACTGCGGTAGCTGAACTCTCTGGAGTCTTACTGGACCATCTTCCATAGCGCTATCAGGGCTGAGCAGTATCGCGATAGTATTTCAGAGATACTTTTGAGCATCTGTATTTCTGTATCGAGATACGTTTGAAAAATGTATTTGTATCTCAGTAGTGAAATACTTTTCCGATGTATCGATTGTATCGCGATACTATGCAGGGCACTGGTATCTCAGTAGCGTACGCATTTGGGCTGGTTGATTCATGTTTACACAAGTGAAAAACTGCGCTAAAATGACGGGACATGAAAGGACACAAGACAGGGCGCTGACTAGCAACCAAATATGTTTATTTCGTCAGTCAGCATACATATATACCACACCACTATCGCGATGACACAAACAAAAAAATTTTGAGCCTCCTTCCGGAGGAGGTAGAATTTCTGTCAAACTGATCATTTGATTGCCTTTGCACAGGCTCAAAATTTTTTTTTGTTTGTGTCATCGTGATAGTTGTGTGATCTATATGTATGCTGACTGACGAAATAAACACATTTGGTTGCTAGTCAGCGCCCTGTCCTGTGTCCTTTCATGTCCCGTCATTTTAGCGCTGTATTTCACTTCTGTAAACTGGTATCTCGTTACATTTTTATTTTGTGAGAAATGAGTCTAGGCGCGTTTTCTGTGCTTCCAAGGGGAGGATGAAGGTTTTTTGAAGACGGTAGTCTTTCTTGGGATATTTCTTCGCAGAAATTTTGGTCTGTCTGTCTGTGACCCGATTCAACTACTCGGCCAAAGTTTAACCCCTTTCTCAGCGCCCAGCCATCTTGCACAAGTATTTTTGTTCATACTTGTGAACATTGTCGATCAAAAAGCAAATGTTACGCATGTCTGAGGCGCAAAATCAATACATAAGTAGTAGCTGGTATGTTCCTTTATAAGAAAATACATAGATACGTAATTCTGAAGACCCCAGCGTTTCTTAGGCTGCGCTCAAAAAGCGACGCTATACACGAACTGCGACGCTATGCACGAAAAAGCCCTCGGCCGACGATATTTTGGTGCAGCTGGCAGTGGCCGTGGGTTCTGCACAAGGTGATGTTTCTCGACAGCACTGCCAGATGGCGTCCATGTCTCACGCAGCGTCTCCTCTATTTTATCAAGGCCAGCCAGATGCGGCCGATTCAACATAGAGAAAGCGCTGTCTGAGGCAAGGCAAAACATTGTAGTACGGCCGGCAGAAGACTATCGTCTTTCGACGACATTTGCAGCGAAGCACGCAGATACGCGGCCAATTTTTTTTATTTATTTCTTTTTCGTGCCAAGAAAACAAAGGGCGCGCCGCTAGGTCGGCGACAAATGAAGGGCCGCGACGGTTTCCCCTCAAGCACAGAATGGCACATAAGGTAAAGCGCGTGACGCCGCTGGCGTCAGAATCGCGAAGGCAGTGTTGTCGGCCTCTGAAAATCGCTGTCGCTGAAGGCCAGTGCAGCATGGCTAATTTTTTTGGCTGAATGTCATTAGTTCGTAGCAAGCCATTAGATTAAGCGGCCCGCCATTTTTTAATTGAAATTGATACCACCAAATATGTAATTATTACCCGTAATGTACTTTGTATGTCCGCCCCTCTGTTATGTCTTAATGGCGCGAAGCGTACTGCAAAAAAAATTACACCATATCCCGCTAAAGGGAACCATGTGTAGATGTGAAGCAGCGGGCGCTAACGCTTACACTGGCGGCGGCGTTGACGCTGGCGCTCATCGCAGCGTTGCGCAGGAGACAGAACTGGGGAGGCGCAAAGCACGCAGTGATGGAGCGGTGTTTCCTACTGGAACATGCCAATAGCTGCTAATGGGCAATGAGAGACAGAAGACTCCGACCGGACATAGAGACCCGCAATCCGCTTTTAGTTAACGCGCATGCTGCGAATTTTCATTATTCAACAACGCACAGGAGAAATCTCCCACCGGCACCACCTTGCAAGTAAAAATCCAGTGCCCATATATACGGGGTGGCCAGTGAACGGTTGTGCAGCGCGAGCAGTCGGTTTTTTCAACCAAGAAACTCGCTAGCAGACGCTGCCTGCGTCGGCGTCGCGAGGCGAGAGAGGGGGGAGCGTAGGAGAGGAGAGAGAAAGGGGGGGGGACGCGCATGCGCAGTGGGAGTGTGGACGCCGCGGGCAGGGATGCCGAGAGGAGGGGGGAGCGAAGAAGGGGAGAGAGGAGGGGAGGCGCATGCGCAGTGAGGGTGTGGCTGCCGCGGGGAGGGATGCCTAGAGGAGAGAGAGGGGGGAGAGGTTTTTTTTGAATTTTTTTTTAAATGGGTTTGCTCATGCGCAGTAAGGGAGGCCACGCGGCACACCACCACCACCACCACCATTACCACCGGATTAAGCTTCGCCATAAGATGTTTCACATCTAAAAAATCACGCGAAGTGAATGATGATGAGTGGGCGAAGCTCGATCGTTTTCATCCATGGGAGAAAGAGAATGTGTGGTGTGGAACGCGCTTATACTTCATGGTCATCAGCGTCATCGTCATCGTCATCACGTGTAGTGGGTACATTCCACTATACTGGAACATGTTTATTCTTCATGGTCATCAGCCAACGGGCCCACGACGTGGCGGAGAGGCAAGGCCTATCTGTCCCGACGTGGGAGCGGCCCGCTACGTGCTAGTTCACGCCCCTACGGACATAAATAAAGTTTTAGATGCGAAGCATCTTATGCTCGGGGCTATGTCCGTCCGGCGTCCCCCGTCCCGTGTCCCGCGTCCGTCCACTTTCATGAATTAGGGAAGCACCCATTATGCGAACCAGAACACTGTAGTAATATGAAGGCCGTCAACCACTACGACAGTCATCAGAATCATGTCTGAGAGCACAGAGAGGCTGCTTAGCAATGGCTAGGCAGGTGGCGTCTGTCGCCCAGGTTGACCCCATTCCTTGATCTTGCTTGCATGTGTTTGGAGGGGGGCTTAGTCCGTCCCTCCTTCCCGCGTCCCACACCACCACAGCGCATGCGCGTCCCCTCCCTCTCTCTCTCCTACGCTAACCCCCCTTTCTCTCCTCTAGGAATCCTCTACTGTACGGAGCGGCCCCCCGCGTCCCACACCCCCCCACAGCGCATGCACGTCCCCTCCCCTATCCTCTCCTACGCTCACCCCCTTTCTCTACTCTAGGAATCATCTACTCTACGGAGCGGCGCCCGCGTCCCTCAGCGCATGCGCGTCCTCTCCCCCTTTCTCCTCTAGGAATCCTCTACTCTACGGAGCGGCTCCCGCGTCCCACTCCCCCCACAGCGCATGCACGTCCCCTCCCCCCTCTCTCTTCTCTCCTACGGTCCCCCCCCCGTCCTCTCCTCTAGGAATCCTCCACGGAGCGGCGCACACGACTGGTGGTGTGACAGCTGCATACTCCGCTGGGGGGCGCCACGGTAGTTCCGCGGTATGAAAATGACGGAGCACGCGCGCCTCATTCTCTCTCCTGTGCAGCGCCGCGATGAGCGCCCGGACCGCTGTCGTGAAATGAGAGCGGCGACGTTCCTCCCGCTCAAGCTAATTATCTCCCCGCTGCTTCGCATCCACACATGGTTCCCTTTAGCGGGAGATGGGGAATTTTTTTCCATACCATCAGGCGTCATCGTCATCTTTATCACGTGTAGTGGGTACATTCCACTATACTGGAACGCGCTTATACTTCATCGTTATCACGTGTAGTGGGTACATTCCACTATACTGCGTCATCGTCATCTTTATCACGTGGAGTAGGTACATTCCACTATACGTGGCTATCTACCTACCTACTACTACTACTACTACTACAGAGGAGGGACAGACCCACACCTTTAGGAGCTTCGCCCCTAAAAAAAAAAATCTGCGAGGTTCAATGCTGTGCAACTTTGTTTAGAACATTATGTTGCACTAATTAATGTCCTTGCGGAATATCAGGATCCCCGAAAAAAAAAGGTATTCCTGTATCTGTATTGCTGTATCTGTATTCCGGAATACTTTTTGCGACTTTTTGCAAAAGTATCTCCGAGATATCCCGTTACGTCAGCTGGAAATGTATTTCAGTATCTGTATTTTAGGTTTCCAGCCTATGTATTTCGATATCTGTATTCCGGAATACTTTTCCAAATATCTCTTCCCAGCGCTGAGCACTATGCACTATTATGAACGCTGTCATCATCACTGGAAGCTCTGGCTGCATGTAGGGTTATTTGAAGCAGGCATATCACATGTATTGGGGTGTAGTAAAAATTATCCTCCTACTAAACACCTGGTATTACAATTTGTGAATTGTTTGTAAGAGCTACAGAAAGGCTTTTAAATGCGAAGCATTTCTTAGCGAACTTCGGCGACTTTGAGCGTATCTATATATCTATCTATCTATCTATCTATCTATCTATCTATCTATCTATCTATCTATCTATCTATCTATCTATCTATCTATCTATCTATCTATCTGGCCGCCTACGACTTTGTGCTCTCCCGGCCGTATCGTTAATGGGATTTATACCAAAGTTGGTATGGCATAACATGACTCTTTGACGAACGTAAATGGCTGGTCATATCACGAAAATCATGACTGACTTGTCATGAAAAGTATGATTTACATGCCACGCTCATGGTGCGCTCGCGGCCGTTTCGTTAGCTTGATATGCACCAAACTTGGTATTGAGTGACGTGACTGTATGACGAATATAAATGACAAGTGGTAATATGAAAATCATGACTTGTCATGTGCGACATGACTTGCATACCACGCTCATGGCGTGCTCGCGGCCGTTTCGTTAGCTTGAGATACACCAAATATGGTATTGAGTGACATGACTGTATGACGAACATAAATGACAAATTGCAATATGGAAATCATGACTTGTCATGTGCGACATGACTTTCATGCCACGCTCATGGCGTGCTCGCGGCCGTTTCGTTTGCTTGATATACACCAAATTTGGTAGAGTGCCATGACTGTATGAAGAACATAAATAATAAGTGGTAATATGAAAATCATGACTTGTCATGTGCGACATAACTTGCATGCCACGCTCATGGCGCGCTCGCGCCCGTTTCGTTAGCTTGTTATACACCAAATATGGTATTGAGTGACGTGACTGTATGACGAACATAAATGACAAGTGGTAATATGAAAATCATGACATGCCATGAGCGACATGACTTGCATTCCACGCTCATGGCGCGCTCGCGGCCGTTTCGTTAGCTTGATATACACCAAGTTTGGGATTGAGTGACGTGACTGTATGACGAACATAAATGACAAGTGGTAATATGAAAATCATGACTTGTCATGTGCGACATGACTTGCATGCCACGCTCATGGCGCGCTCACGGCCGTTTCGTTAGCTTGATATACACCAAACTTGGTATTGAGTGTCATGACTGTATGACGAACATAAATGACAAGTGGTAATATGGAAATCATGACATGTCATGAGCGACATGACTTGCATTCCACGCTCATGGCGCGCTCGCGGCCGTTTCGTTAGCTTGATATACACCAAATTTGGGATTGAGTGACGTGATTGTATGACCAACATAAATGGCAAGTGGTAATATGAAAATCATGACATGTCATGAGCGACATGACTTGCATTCCACGCTCATGGCGCGCTCGTGGCCGTTTCGTTTGCTTGATATACACCAAATTTGGTAGAGTGCCATGACTGTATGAAGAACATAAATAATAAGTGGTAATATGAAAATCATGACTTGTCATGTGCGACATAACTTGCATGCCACGCTCATGGCGCGCTCGCGCCCGTTTCGTTAGCTTGATATACACCAAACTTGGTATTGATTGACGTGACTGTATGACGAACATAAATGACAAGTGGTAATATGAAAATCATGACATGTCATGAGCGACATGACTTGCATTCCACGCTCATGGCGCGTTCGCGGCCGTTTCGTTTGCTTGATATACACCAAATTTGGTATTGAGTGACATGACTGTATAACGAACATAAGTGGCAGGTGGTAACATGAAAATCTTGGCATGCGTGTCATCTACAACCCCATTTACATGCCACGCTCAGGGAGCGCTTCCGTCCAGTTCGCTAGCTCTTTATACACCAAAATTGGTATTGCGCGATGTGACGGTATGACGAACATAAATGACAGGTCGTAACATATCAAACATGACATGCAAATTATGTAAAGCAGGATTTGCTCCTTCCTGGCTGCATCGCATTACATCGATTCCCACAGTGCGTGGGATCTGCCGGCTTTTTTCTTACTTTATACTTTAATTCAGGCAGCGAGCCACTGGACTGAGCCTTTCAAGTAGCCCCTCTGCGACATACAAGCACATTCCCGTTCAGCTGATGAGGGCCACTACCTTTCTGGATTCGTGTTGGGACTGCTTTCTGAGATGTTGAAGACAGACTGTTTATAGTTTAGCCAACCTAGTTTTCAGCCGGTGCACAAGTTCCCATTTGTGATAGCACCTCGGTGCTTTTGACTCGATCAGTTGGTTCTCTACTCACTAAGCCAGTTTTGTTGTAATTAGGATGTACTCTTATGGTTGTATGTTGACTGACCTTTTACAGCGTTCCATCGCACGTGTTAACCTTTGATGTGCCTTGTTCATTTTGACTCACCTTGATTCCCCAGTCATTTGGCCAGTTTTAATGTAGTCTTAGGGTTGTATGTTGACTAATGTTTTAGAGTATTGCATTGCGCACTCGTTTTGTGTAGCTAAACATTAAAATATTCTGAGAATAGTATTTCCGCAATTAATGTGCTGTTATCATGGGTGTTTGGCGCTATACACTTCTTGAATGAAAAGGAACGATATGAGGTCTGTTCAGTGATCTGCATATAGGAGGCAGCACAACATAACTGCTCTTTCATGCCGAAGTCAGACACCTACATATACTTTCAAAATTATAAATAGTGAAAATTATAAAATAATGATTTACAACAGTTACTTTCAGGTTTTTTAGGTTACGACAGTAGTGAGCACTCAGTCAGCGAAAAGACTTGTGGCTTACAGTATGCCGAGAGTTCATTTTCAACAGACTGTAGGTCACAATACTTTTCGCTGACTGAGATTTCAGAGCTGTTATAACCGGAGAGACCTGAAAGTAACTGTTGCTGATTATTTTATAGTTTTAAAGAACATCTTTTATATGTACAGAACATCCATCCTTGATATCCATAGAACGCACTGACAGCATGATCCAGATGCATTTTAGCTGATCTATAATACATCTGTGAAATGTCATTTGGAGAAGTGTGGATATCCATAAGATGTACTGAATCTCCAAAGACTAGCCTTTTATGGACATCTAATGGACATTCATGGTTTACTGGGTTCCCGCGCATGGCTAAGCCATGCAGGGCTAGACGTGGGAGTAGGTCAACCCCTCCTCCCCCTTCGGTTGGCTCGGGACCGTGATGACGGCGCTCACCAAGCGCCTGCTGGCGCAGACGCCCCTGCGGGGATTTAGGCTTCGTGGTCGCCTTCACAGTTAACACAAATGTGTACTCGCACAATTATGACACCCTGGCCTTGCCCTCCACATCTTGCACAGGTTTGCTGGCCACGGCAGTTCTGCGTACCGTGGCCGAATCCCTGGAATTTGAAGCATCGCCTTGTATTTGGTATGGACGGACGGACGGACGGCTAGCTTGATGTATCTGTTTCAATGGTCTGTGGTAGAACGCTTGATGAAAGAGTTAGTGCAAATCCACCGAACAAAAAATGCAAAAACAGATACGCTAGTTATGTTACGGTAGGGGTGGAACAGCTGCGCCACTTGCGCCAGTGTGCGCTAAACTTGTTTACCTGCCCCATGCTGCGCCAAACCACCCCTGTAGCGCCATACTCGTTTCTGCACCGTACTGCGCCGCGGCACCCGAATTTAACCGCAAGGTGCGACAGCCATCGATCCCCGTGCGCGAAAACGTGGCTTAAACATAGTGTTTTAAATGCGAATGCATTTCTTAGTCGGGCTATGTGAGGCGTCCGGCGTTGTCCGCGGCGGCGTCCGCGCGCCGGCAGGTGTTATCTCTCCGCTCTCACTCCCTCTCCCATAGCAACAGCTGCGGGCGCGCGCGCTTATCCTCGCCCCTAGCAACCGGAGCATGTGGTGCGAGAGAGTGTAGGAGAGGGTAGGTGCAGTGCTTCGCTGCTCCTGCTCTCGCCGTTCGCTCTCTCTCCTCCCTGCGCCCCACTCTCCCGTCCGCTCGCGCCTCACTCTCGACCGTTCGCTGGCTGGGCGCCTCTCAAGGCGATGGCAGAAGTGGGTGAAGGCGAAATCTCTCGGCGCAAGAAATGCATTCGCATTTCCTCACGATTCCCTTCGGGGAGGTGGGGGGCATTTTTCGTTTGACGGAAGTGGTTATTGTTTTTTGTTTCTATCGAGGCTCTGAACGGCTATGGAGGTTGGCTCAGCAGGCGCTCCTTGCCATGAAGGGGAAAAAAGAAAATGAGGAGGCGGTGTTATTCGTCTAGCCGCGGCAAGGGAACACCTCCCCTTCCACGATTCGGGCATTCCTTCTTTCACCCACGCTCCCGGCCATTCGTCATGTGCGCAGTGCCTCCTGGGTAAAATTTTTTTTCAAGACCGTCACGTGACGCCCTCTTGCTAGGTACTACGTGCCTTTGCGCCTTTTTGGACTTCTTGTTTGTGGAATTTTCACGCTTTTTTTTGCTTTTCTTTTGTTTACCGGCGCCGGCTGCTGCGTCAAAACTTTAGAGAGTTACCAAAAGTAACTAGCATGTTTTTGCGGCTCATCGCAGATGATGTTTGCGCGGTGAAAAACGATGCTACTTTGAAACCCGCAACTTTCTGTAGATAGTGTATTGAACAAAGCATTTAGGACCCTTCGCCCGAGCTTCTTATTTCGGTTCGCTTTTGTAGTGAGGTAATTACGCATGTTTGCTGGTGATCTTTGCTTTCATCATTGCTTATGTGGAGGGTGCTTTAACTGCAGTTTTGCCTTTCATCACGCCTTAGTTACGTCGTCTACGTAAGCAGTGCGTAACGGGGTGCGTTTGTTGACTCGCAACCTAAGCACTGCCGATTGTTGGACATGAATGGAAGCCATTTACTCTATCGCCCTTCGATTGTGCGCACGTTTGGCATTTGAACGGCGATAATATGACGTGCCCGCTGGAGCCCACCGCAGATAACTCCGCTATGTAAACGTTTAACTAGCACAAGAACTAGCTCGTTCGGCGAAGGTGATAGTGCATGATAGATCTCCAGATAGAGAAGATCAATAAACTTTGAAGGCGAAAGTCTTAGATGCCTCATGAAACGCGAAATTTGACAGTTGGCGTCCCGCGGCGTCGGGGATGAGCGATGCAAAAAATCATCACGTGATGGCGTCATAGATTGCCAAAACTTGGGACGTCAATATGACGTCAGCTCATGACATCGTAACATGGTCAAAGGTGGTACGATCAGAGAGGCAGTGCAATACCAGGTGAGGTGCCTCCGATCTTGGAGGCAAGGCAAAACGACGTGCAGTGCAGAAACTGTTCGAAGGTTGGTGGGGCAGGATAAATACTTCGACTGAGTAGGAAATGATGGCTTACAACTTCGAGTCGTCTTTAGTTAATTCATAAGGAACCCTGTGAGTGTTATTTGCAGAGGGCTGACAAAACGTTCAACAGGGAAGGCACGGAGAAAAAAAGGAAGGCGTCAAATTATTAAGGCCGCCTCATGAGATGTTGGCCTCGCGTGCAAAATGTAGGGTATGCACAACAGGAGTGATGATGATGTGCGGTGGTGGTGTTATCGAATACTTCCAGCTGATATAGTAAATCTTATGGTTTTTGGTTCCTTTCTTTACGAGGTCTCTTGTGCGACGGCTCCCAGTGCTACCCGCAGTAATTGCTTGACATTTCGCGACAATGGTATGAGGTTTGCCTGTTGTTGTTTTAAAAAAATACGCGGAGAAACCGTCATATATAAATTGTACCGTGAATTGCTTGTCATTTAATCTTGTATGTAATATTGTCAATTATTTGGAATTTGACAGCGGTGCACCAAATTTTATTACGTCATCCTACTGGAGAAAGATGGAAATGGCGACCTCATTTCTCAATGGTGCAAGAAGAGTAGCAAACATTCGGCCGGTTTTTGCATCATTTGCTCAACTGCGCCCAGCACGGCACCACAGCGATCAAGCGCCACGCAAGCTCCAAAAGACAAATTGAAAATGCCGCAAAACTTCGGGGCCCATGAGGGGGGGGGGGGGGGAGGGGCTTCGCACGTATCAGCTTACTCAGGGGACTCTTGGTTTCAGTCGATATCACACAGCCAATTCACAAAGAGACAGCGTGGCTAGAGATGGAACTGTCTTTGCTTTGTCTGTTGTGGCAAAGTTGTTGCCATATGCTTGGGGGGATACTGTCACGTCCATGTACCCGCACATGTTCGCAGACTCTGAGGTAGCAAGATACTTTCAGTGCGGACGTAAAAAGTTGTATTTAATTTCTGATGGCATTGACGCCTGCTTCAAGACGAAAGTTCTTGAAGAGCTTGTTCGACCTTAGGTTTTTTATGCAGCCATGATTGACGAATTCTATTATATACGTGTACCAACTTACCCAACAAAAAGTTCTCCTAAGAAACACCTAAACCCGAAGAAAAGGTCCAGCAGCTGGATGTACTGGATGTACTCGGCATACCTTAGCAGCCCAGATTAGTAGCTGCCTTTTTTTCTCAGAATATAGTGGATTGCCGGCACAAAACATGCTGTAACAAGGTTCGAAATTTTGACTGCGAAAATGATGAAATGGCTTTCTCTGCCTCCTGTCATGAGCAGTTAGTTCGCCATCTGCCGGTAACTCCTCCCCCCGCCCCTTCCGTCCTGGCAAATCGGGAAGCTACGTGTCACCAGTGGTCACCTCCCGTCGTCAGCGCTAAGTCCTCCACGGAGAATGCCAACCTTGGGGGGTTGTTGGGCGTTGGGCGTTCAGTACGCAAGCAGACACAGTAAGTGCGGAGTCGGAAAAAAATCTTTATATCCTGCAGAATAATGCACAGAATAATATGAATAATGACAAAAGACAATATCGACTAGCCCGCATATACGTAAGATCGATCAGTGGTTACGGGACGGCACAATTTAAGTAGGGAGAAATCAACAATGGATACAATAATTAGGACAACACACGATTTGACATTATCTAATGCTTTAAAAGCATGCGGGTAATTGCGGCTACCTATAAGAAAAGTTCAAAAGTAAACAAAAACTTGAGGACACCTGAGCTTAGCTTTCAAATGTAGAACGCGATAGCGTAATCAGACCGTGTTCGTATCGCCTTCTTAATCGCTAGCCTAGCTCTGCTTCCCGGTTGACTGCTAAAGCGCGCCACAAGGAAAAAGTGCGGACGCGCGCCAGGTCCTATATCCATGCAGGTGGCGTGACAGATCATGGAAAGCGCGCCTGTTGGTCCTTTGTGCGATCTCGCGGGATTTCTGTAAAGCCGCTGAAGAACCTTTGAGATGTGTGTACCATCAACGCTAAATGGTGCATATAAATAGCTCGCTGTTGGAATGCTAGAGGATGTATGCGTGGTAACCGAGCGGCTAAACGAATCGTGCCATGAAGTGAGGGGTCACAGGTTCGAATCCCCGAACCCACTCGAACCAAAGATTTTTTTATGATTCCTTCATTTGCATCTACTTCCAATTTGCGCTCACGGACAGCGCTGATTTTTCGCCCGCAAACGAAAACCGACGCCGACACAGGAATTTCAACGAAACGAGCTCCTTAACGCTGTCGAGTTACAAGCTGCCGTACGATGACTGTGCATTGTAGCAAGATGGCAAGTTGGGCCAGTTGGTTTACGTTCATATTTGAAGGCTTTGTCGAAGCGCACCGAAACACACACAAGTAGAAGCAGACAGGACAGCGCTTACAAGCGCTGTCCAGTATGCTTCTACTTGTGTGTGTTTCGGTGCGCTTCGACAAAGTCTTCAAAAGATGACTGTGCAACCTTAAGAAGTCCTAAGCGCCCAAAAATCGAGCAGTCCCGCAGAGTGCTGGCGAGTTTTCTTGCGTTGGATGGCACTGTTTTTCCCGAGAGTATAGTTCTGCAGGCAATTCATTCGACGGGGCTCATATTTGCTGCCTCAGCGTAGCCGGCATCAGCCACCAGTGGTGCCAAGATCATGAGACGCTCGCAAAACACATCGACGCGCTCAGTTGTCTTTATTTTGTGCACCTTTTCAACGGAGGTCCCCTGCGTGCGCCCGTAATCTCTTTTAGGGCGTTGTAAATGTGCGTGACCACCCGAAATACACGCCCCCGGGGCCGAAATTGCAGCTTCTACTAGCTGTGTGTTATGGCGCTACTGGGTGACGCAACATCTACGTTCAGTTTCTGTGCCATGCTGGACTAGACTATACCACTTAGCAGAACGATGTCTTGCGCTTAAATAACTTTTCAACTCCCCAGATTCTCTACCTGGGGAAGTAGGGCCCTCGATATCACGCACTTTGTAGTCTCCTAACTCCATCGTAAATATGCTTGCCGAGCCCCTTTTAATCAGAGGCGAGAGTGACGGCCGAGTACCTCACGTCTCCGTCGTCTAAAGAAATATATACGTCCTGCACCTGCGCTTTCCTCGTGAGAATGGAGCGATGTACTTCGTTCCCAGCCTGAGCGGCAGATGGAATTTCATCGTTTTAGATAAAAAAGACGGTCGTCCCTACCCAAAACGACTCCCCATTGCCGGTACAGATGCAAGATAACGAAATGTCGGCGGTAAGCCTTCAGAAAGGACCACCCCCCATTCTGGCCCTCCGATAGCAAGGTATAATAATTTTGTGTTCAAGACGTCCCCTCCGCAACGTTGTGTTGACAATACCGTCTCTATATTTCAGGGGTCTGAAAGACGCCGCCCGCGGGCCGCATGTGGCCCTCGGGCTCCTTGATAGCTGCCTGCGCCGTCAGGCAGAATAGTCTTGCGACTTTGCTAAATAGCATTCGCGTCATTTTCTCGCCTACTGCGTATAATAGCTCTTTGTTCAGGTAAGCTACAGAGACGGGACTGATCTCAAGCGTTCTGTGTGTGTGCGTGAGGCAGCCCATGAGCTCGTGATAAGTTGAACATCACCGTGAAACGAACACGCCATATTTCACAATCGGCGTCCTGATTTTAGTTAAGGTGAAAACCAGTATCCATATGTTTTTCGAGACGTGACGTCAAGTACCCTTCTGAAATGACCCATGCTAGGGATATGGGAAAGGCTTTATTTATTCTTTCTAGTGGCAACGTTTTGTGACATTTTTACTCAAACTCCCTGCGCCCCCCCCCCCCCCCCCCCCTCGATCCCACCATCTTCACTGTCCTCCCGGCCCTTGTGGAACTAAATTTCGTTACTGCGGCCCGCTAGCTGATGTGAGTCTGATGCCCCAGCTATATATCCTAATCCAGAGCGTCCGGCGTGTGAACAATAGTTACTCCTTCGTGGTAACACGGCTCAAATGACAATCCAAGGCACTACGACTTTGTTAGCAGGGTACTGATGACGGTATGATGCGCTGCCCAGCCAGATATTGGGATAGCACCGCCAGGGGTCAGCAATGTGCACACGAAAGTGTTTTTTAGGGGCGAAGCTCCATATAGCGAGACCTGGTCGGTTGTCGATCGTCGATCCATCCTCTGTACCCCGTAGTGTTCCCTTATCGTACAATAGAGGGCGCTGTCCCATACACTCTAACGGAGCCCAATAGGCGCGCGCGATGAACGGATAGACCGCTGAGGAGTAACCACAGAGGGATGCGTGCCGTGTGCAAACCAGTTAGTCTCCAAAGGCACCAAAGGGATGAACCGCGCGGGAGATACGTCACGTGTGCAAACCGTTGTCAAGGAAACTAACCGTCCTCCTCGCTCTTGGTCAGTCTTCTCACTTGTTTTCATGGAGGCGCGTTGGCGGTTGTGTCGCGCTCGGAGAGTTCGACGATTTAGGAACTACGCTGCGGTGCTGGCGGTGTCTTGGATAAACACGTATGCCGCGTATGCGTGGATGAGCGTGCGGGGCTGCTTTTACGTTTCGCCGCACCCATGAAGTTTGGAGCTGGTCTCGACACGCCGAGATGCCGCGCTGTATTTCTCCGGCCACGGTGCGCCGCCGTAGCAACGGCACCACGGCACTGCGTCGACACCGGCTGGAAATGGCGGCCGAGAAGACATAGGCCTATCGGATCCATGAATTCAGTCTGACTCTGGGCAGAAATTGGCGCTGGATTATTTCACAAGTAAGTGATCATACTTTATTTTTCCGTATCTGTCGCTTGCGCGAAGCGCATCGCGCTAGTTGGCAACGGGCTCGATCGTGTTGTATATATCGCGCGCACGAAATGCACCGCGAAGGTCGGCTTCGGCGTCCGCTCGCCTGTGCTTTGTGACTGCCTGAAAATTGGCCGCCATTGGCGTCGGCCGCCTGGACGCTCTCGCCGCGGTGATGACCTGCGGGCTCGCGATATTGGGCAGATGCCTCGCCGCTGCGGTGCGACTCGTCCAAAACACATTGCGGTTGCCGTCAACGAGCTCGGTTGTATGTCGTGCCCTTCAAGTGCACCGGCAGCTGGCTGGTGCTTTAGCTAGCCGACTTTAGCTGTGCTTCGGAACTCTGTGGACAGTTTTCGCCATTACCGTTGGCTTTCCCGTCAATCGGTCGCATGCAGCTCAGCGCCGTTCGTGGCGGCGCCCCCCGCGTTGGCTCGTTGTACTCTGTCGCAGGGGTGGAACAGCTGCGCCATTTGCGCCATTGTGCGCCAAACTTGTTTACCTGCGCCATCCTGCGCCGAACCACCCCTGTTGCGCCAAACTCGTTTACCAGCGCCGTACTGCGCCGTAGCACGCGAATTTAGCCCCAAGGTGCGACAGCCATCAAGCCCCATGCCCGAAAACGTGGCTGAAACATCGTGTTTTCGGTTTCATTGAAACGGTTATAGTTTCGATTTCGCCAAGGTAGTGATCGCTCGAGAAGCAGCTGTGAACTTTGATCGTAAGGGTTCGGTCGCGATCGCTTGCGCGCGCGCTATCTCGGCAGGCATCAGCGTGTATAGCTCGTAAACCGTTCTACGTGCTGTGCTCTCAAGGCGAAGAGACTGTACGAAATGAGCATCTCTCCCTGGCGCGGCAGTATTCTCTTACACCAGCGTTTTGTAGAGTTACGCAATATCGGATTCAAGAGAGTTAGCACCCAGCATTAGTTCGTATAACATTACAAGTTATTGCTATCGCATTCATTGCTTCACCCTTGCGGTGAAACTGTGATTTTCTTTATAACTTCATGGCAGCGTTCGGGAAAAAAACGAAGGATGGCGGTAGCAGTGCTCAAAAGAAGTGGGGTGGTGTCCGGTTCCTAGAACAGCCTAGGACTGCTAATCAAGGCTCCGAGTACGCGCGCGTATTCTCGTTCATTTCGCCGCTGTGCTCCGTTAAACGGCGCTTATAAACTCTGCGGTTGACGCTGGAGCGTTCAGGTTAAAGAAATATGGGTGGCTGTACGTAGCTACATAAGTCACAGTTGCACCTCAAGGGGTAAGAAATGAATGCGATAGCAACAAATTGTTATATTGTACGAATTCAGGCTGGCAGCCAACTCTCTTGGATCCGACCTCACGTAACTCTACAAAACGCTGGTGTAAGAGGATACGGCCATGCCAGGGAGAGCAATACTTTTCGCACAGTCTTCCCGAGATGAGAGCGCAGCGCGTCGAAGTATATGCGAGCCGCCCGCTGATGGCTGCCGAGCTAGCACGCGCGCCAGCGCCTATAGGAGGTATTCACGTGACGTCATCCGCAAAGGGCGCTAGTGCGGCGATCGCCATACTTGTGGTGTCGCGCGTGAACATCATCGTCGAACCACAACCAAGGTTCTCTGCAGCACGTAGTGTTATGTTGATATTTTTCTAAGAAAACGGGTTAGTTAAGTGTAGCGCCGCCAAAAATCGGGCTGTCATGTGCCGGATCACTGATAGACCACGGCTATGACGGCGCACTCGCTAGCGCCGCCTTGCGGGAAGAGCTTAGTGAATACTACCTATAGAAGCAAAGTTCACAGTTCCTGCCCGAGAGACACCTCCCGCCCCCCCCTTCCATCGCGTCTTTTCGTGCTCGTTCAAGACGGGCGGGGTGTTTCCTCTCCGTTGCGACGGCAAGCTTCGCAAGCGGGGTGATCTTATTGCATGCGCCCTACGAGCGACGGAGATGGGCCGGCTCGTTATATCTCTGCTTCAACCACGTTCGTCGGCCCCGCTCGCGCGCAGAACATACAATGGGCGGGGGCATGTTATCAATTTGGACTTTATACGGGACATGACGGCAACGGCGACGGCAAAAACACTTCTCGAGAGTGTCCATATTGTTATCGTGATAATAAGGTTATTGCACAATTTAGCTTAGTGTTTGAAAAAATGCAGCATTGGACAAATGTTGCTTCACATGTGCTGTGAAACGGGGCGACATCTGCTCTGAACGTTCTCTCTGACTGCTCCAAACTGGCTCGAAAAGGCCTTTCTGACTGCTGCAAGCCTGCTCCAAAATGTCTTTCTGGATGCTCCAAGCCTGCTACAAAAGGCACTTTTGCCTGCTCCCAGGACTGCTCCCAAACCCACGTACCCTGTTCCACCCCTGCTGTCGCTCGATCCAGGAACTTTGTGAAAATTTGTCGCCATTACCGTCGGCTTCCGCGGCGCTCGCTCGAAAGCAGCTCTGTGCCGTTCGTGGCGGCGGTTCCGCGTTCGCTCGCTCCTCTGTTCGAGGTTCGCTGGCGGCAGAAGCTCCGCGTTCGGCCCCGCGTTCGCTTACTCGAGCTGTATACGACGCCGCTCGCAGAGTACTCGGCGGTCGCGGCGCCTAGGCATGATGGCTGCGGCTGCCGCACTTGAGCTGTTGCGCTATGTGACTCGAAATGCGTTTTCGATTATGTGTGACATCGCGGTGAAAATATTTGCATGGCATATTTTAGACATGCGTATTTATTTCACCTTGCACGTATTTGCAATGTGCATTTATCTTCCTCACTGTCACATGTGACTAACTATTTGCAATCTTTTTGTGCAGACGTTGTCCACTACGTGCAGAAGGCTGCGTGCGCTTGTGCGTGCAGTGCCAGTCATCTGTCGCTTCCGTTGGGGCAGCTTGACAACGACGAATGTACGAGATATGACAACGCGGCTGGACCTGAATTTGACATCTGGCAGCGAATTCACTGAAAGAATGCAGAACTTTATGTATATAGAAAAATAAAACATTTCATTGTCTCACTTTTGTCTTTCGTTGTTGCAGTGACTGCGAAAGCAGTGAAACAAGCATGACTAAATATTTTTTCGCGTGTTCTTTTCCGCGCCATTTGTTGCTTGCTCACTGCGCAGAAAAACACGCGAGAAAGTATTAAGCCTTGCAGATAGTAACTGTGCAAAATCATCCCTGGGGATTAACGCATCATTGGAACTGAGAATAAAAAGTTCATCCCAGTGGAGCATTTGAGTGGACGAACCGTTCGTCCGTGAGGTGCAACTGTGGGGACTAACGGTTGACCGGCAAGGGGTAAATGTGAGGACTAAATGTTAGTCCCTTGAGGGGGACTAACTGTTAGACCCGGTGCCGTTAGTCCTTAAAGGGACTAATGGTTGTGGCAGCCCCATTAGTCCTCAAGAGGACGAACGGCACACCCTTTTGCCTGAGAGTGTAGAGATGCATGCAACCTGCAGTTGGGTGACGATATACTAGATGGCGCTGTACGCATTCTGTGTCGTCATCTCCATTTCTCGTCTCGTTTCCGAGTGGGCGCTGTCCCATAGACATGCGTACAATATGGCGGTTGGGTGAAGGTACGCTAGATGGCGTTGGCGGTGCAGCTGCTCTCCGATTGGCTGCTGCGCGGGCTGCGCGGGGTTGCGCTGGGCGGCGAGCGCCCGCTATCTCTCATTCCCCGGATCGTCGCCGTACGAGTGCGCTTGCCGGATTGTGCTGCTTGGCGGATTGTGCTGCTTGGCGGACCATGGACGACGAGGAGCGCCGGGTGCGGAAGGCCGCTGCGGCTCGTGCTCGTTGGCAGCATCCCGAGGTGCGAGCTCGAGAGGCCACCGCGACGCGAGCGCGGCGCCAGGCGGATCTCACACACACTATCGCTTTGATTACTTCTGCGCGAAACCACTGAAGATTTCACGGTGATTGTCACGAGCTTCGCCCCAACTCTTCATCATTCACCCCGTGGATATGCTGTGATTTTTTTACTGCGAAAAGGAATTCTAGAAAAAATCCAGGATGATTTCCGGCGCAGCTAGCTCTTTTGGTCGGCGATAGATCACAATACGAAAAAAATTCGAAGGGGGGGGGGGGGGGGGAGGGCTGAAGCCCCATAAGCCCCCCCTTGGCTACGCCCCTGCTAGATATGCAGTTACATAAACGCGAAATTGCTCATATCGCAATGCCCATAGACTGTCGCGCCACCTAAGCGGGATTCAGGAGCGTCCTTTCCAGGAGGTTTAATAGACGACACAATGGCAGCTCTACGCAGTCGCTCACTTGTTCGGCTCTGCTAGCCTCAGTGTTAATGCGTTAGCAAGAAACGAACACTACGACTTTGTGTGCATTCTGCATCAGTAAACAAACCGTGCCCTCAGTGACACGATAAATCTGATTAGTTCTGCGAGACGTGAAGTTTTTGTCAAAACACGTCGCAACTCGCGCTTATACATGTTAGCTTCGCGAGGTTCCTCTAGCCACGTAGGTTAGTTAAATGTTATCGTCTGAGCTTCTGAGTTGAAACTCGCCGTGTTTTACTTGCATATAGCACTAGTGAGTGCTCTTGTAGTACATGAAAATTGAACGCGGGAAGTCACGCGGGCTAGCGTGCAATCTCACATTGGCCAGCGCTGCACCGACTGTTTTTTTACGTTTGTTGATAGGATGCAGCACACTGCAAGCCATTTGCTTGTAGACCGGTTTGAGAGCAAAATGTTCTGCGCGCGCAGTTAACGTCGTGACGCGGAGTGGTCGAAGTCGTTCGGCGAAGGAAATTCTTTCGATTGCTTTAAGCAGTGATTTACAAAAATTATTCTTGACGACTAGGATTTTTCACTAGACGTAAAAGGTTGTGAAAGCACTGAGAGTGGCAGCGACGATGAACGATCAGCTGCGAACGCACGAGGAGCGGGTTGCACTTCACGTCGTTCGTGCGTTAACGCTTTCTCAAGCTCCTAAGTCACTTTGATTGTATTTAATGCATAATATTCTTCAGCACGTTCAAAATGAACGCATAGTTTTTATTGTGCATTACATGTAGCGAAACTATTGTGGAAATTATGGAGCACCGCATGCAGCCTACACGCTCGAGCTCCAACAGCGAAGCGAAATGGTTAGAGCGCTGAAACATGCAGTCAGGGCCACAATCCACGCCTCTCGGCTAACTTCACCTGTACTTCACCGGTACCTTCCGAACGACATTGTTGTTCGACGAATTCTCGCAACGACGAAGAATTCGACGTAGTGAAAAGCATACTTGTATATAGTTTTCGATATTCTTGTTTCGATCGAGCTGATGAAACCTCGGGGGTGGAACAGGGTACATGGGTTTGGGAGCAGTCCTGGGAGCAGGCAAAAGTGCCTTTTGTAGCAGGCTTGGAGCATCCAGAAAGACGTTTTGGAGCAGGCTTGGAGCAGCCAGAAAGGCCTCTTCGAGCAAGTTTGGAGCAGCCATAGGGAACGTTTAGAGCAGCTGTAGCCCCGTTACACAACACTTGAGAAGCAGCATTTGTCCAATGCTGCGTTTTAAAACACTAAGCTAAGTTGTGGAATAGCCTTATTGCGATAACAATTATATGTACACTCTCGACTGGTTTTTGCCGTTGCCGTTATGCCCCGTTTAAAGTCCAAACTGATAACATCAACCCGCGCATCGTATGATCTATCTGCGGGTAAAAAGCGCGCGAGCGGGGTCGACGAACGCGGCTGAAGCAGAGATCAAACGAGCCGGCCCATTTCCGTCGCTCGGAGGGCGCATGCGATAACATCGCCTCGCTCGGGAGGCGTGCCGTCTTAGCAGAGTAAACACCCCGCCCGTCTCGAACGAGCATGAAAAGACGCGAGGGGAGTAGGTGTCACTCGAGTAGTAACTGAGAACTGTGCTTCTAAGGGCGCGGTCGCGATCACTGGCGCACGCGCTAGCTCGGCAGCCATCAGCGGGCGGCTCGCATACACTTCTACGTGCTCCGCTCACATCGCGAAGAAACTGTGCAAAAAGTGTTGCTCTGCCTGGAGTGGCCGTACTCACACACCAGCGTTTTGTAGAGTTACGTGAGATCGGATCCAAGATTTCTTGCTATCGCATTCATTCCTTCGCCCTTGCGGTAAAACTGTGACTTTTTTGGCTATGGACAGCCAAAAATTGGCTGTCCATAGCTATGAATCTACACCAACTCGCCCAGTACGCCACCTTACTCCAGTTTATGGACAGCCGCCCACTTTTTTAAACCTAAACGCGCGAGCGTCAACCGCCAAGTCGATAAGCGCCGTATAACGGAGCTCAGCGGCGAAATGAACGCGTCCGTTCGATGAGCAGTCCTGGCAGTCCTGCTGTGCACCTGTCCTTGCTAGGCTGTTCCGGGAACCGCACAGCACCCCCGCATCTTTTGAGCACCGTTACCGTCATCTTTTTTTCTTTTCTGAACGCTGCCATCAAGTTACAAAGAAATCACAGTGTTACAGCAAGGGCGAAGCAATCAATGCAATAGAACAAATTGTAATGTCATACGAGGTAGGCCCCGCAGGGGCGTCTGCGCGAGCAGGCGTTTGTTGTGTGGCGACACCACGGACCCGAGCTAACCGGGGGGTTTCTACTCCCACGCCTCGCCGTGCGTGGCTGAGCCGTGTCCGGGGAAAAGGGGATCCTGGGGGTTGAGCCGACGCCGGGTGCTTGGACCTTTAAGGCCCCCCGGCAGAAGCAACACACCCCTTTGGCCCCAGCTTCACGAAGACGGCACCCCTGGGCTGACCCACCCAGGGGAAATCGGCAGTCGCCTTTTCCTGTCTCTCTCTCCCCTCATCTTCGTCTTTCTCTCTCACTTTTAACCTTTCCTGTCTTCTCCTCTCTTCTGTTTACTTCCACTTTTCCTGGCGGCAAGGGTTAACCTTGTGCAAATAGCCAACCTTGGTCTAGACGCATTAGGTTATAGCTACGATGTACGGCTGGCGTGTGCAAGTAATCCAAAACTCGTACCGTCCCCTCGTTGGGCTCCGTGGTGGGTGGCCGCCATCGTTGCCGAAAGAAATACACATGTTATGCATAAAGCATTTCCTTTACTAGCTGATCGCGCCGGCTCAAAGCGGGCGCGCACCGAAGCCACCATCAACTTCTTTGTCAAACAGAATGAGTCTTTCCCACGCTATCATGTTATACACAGCAACAAACCTGAAAAGCCAGTAAGAGCGATATCGCCATTCCTCGTGGCGAATTCACTAACACAAACAATCGGACCGGGATATAAGGCGAGCAAAATGGCCAGCGGCGACCTCCTTCTCGAGCTGTGTGACAAGACACAATATGAGAAACTTGTTAACCTTGCATCGTTTGCTGATACACCTGTAACTGTGACGCCCCAACGATCTTTGAACACTGTCCGAGGCGTAGTCTCAGAAACTGACTTGCTTGAACTTTCAGAAGCAGAGCTTTTAGATGGCTGGAAGGACCAGAATGTCATAAATGTTCAAAGAATAAAGAACAGGCGAGACAACACCGAAATTCCAACAAAGCACCTAATCATCACTTTTGCCTCAAGCACCCTGCCAGAGACCCTCGAAACGGGCTACACAAAAACCCGAGTAAGACACTACATTCCAAACCCCCCGCCGATGCTACAAATGTCAGAAGTATGGTCACGGCTCTCAAAGCTGCCGAGGCCACCTTACCTGTGCAAAGTGTGGAGAAAAAGACCACTCTTCCGAAAACTGTTCTGGCACAGCCCACTGCGTGAACTGCGAAGGCGATCATCCTGCATATTCTAGAACCTGTGAAACCTGGAAGAAAGAAAAAGAAATAATCACCCTGAATATAAGAGAGAACATATCGTATAGAGATGCCAGAAGAAGGTGCTCCATTTTTCACAAAGGAAGTTTTGCTGATGCGGCGCGCAAGGGGGCAGCGTCGAATCACTCTTCGTCACTCCCACGACCCGCTGGCAGCGAGCCGTCGGCTGTGGCGCCTGCCCCCGTGGTGGCAGTAGCTAAGGCTACTCCACCCACTCAGTCACAGAGCCCCGCGACTCCAGGGTCGTCGGGCCTTAAGACCACGCCTCGCGAGGATAGGTCTCAAACACAGCCTATCAGCCTGCGTGCGCGGGCTTCCAGCGCCTCGCGAGAGGCAATGGACACAACTCCGGCACCTCTGGTGCCTAAAGACCGGCGCAGCTCTCTCGAGCGCGTCCCGAAAGGAAAACAAAAAATCCAGGGTCCAGAAAAGGACCCTCGATCATAAGTCCAAAATCCTCCACTAAACGCAGAACATCTTTCCTTATTTTGTCAGCATGGCGACCCAGATAATGCAATGGAATGTGAGAGGTCTTATTCATAATCTGGATGACATAACCGAACTACTGTGTAAACACAAGCCTAAAGTGTTCTGCGTCCAGGAGACACATCTAAATCCGAAACAAGTGAACTTTCTTCGACAATTCGCTATTTTCCGTAAAGACCGTGACGATGGTAGTACCTCGTCTGGCGGGGTGGGGATTATCGTAGATAGGTCTATTGCTTGCCAACAAATTACACTTCACACCGAGCTTGAAGCAGTCTCAGTACGTGTGATCCTGTTCAATAGATTAATCACTGTTTGTTCAATATATCTGCCCACCAAACTGTCAAGTGAGCAAGACAGAATTTTGCAATCTAATTAACCAGCTCCGGGAACCGTACATTCTAGCTGGTGACTTCAATGCCCACAACAGCCTGTGGGGAGACTCCCGCTGCGACGGGAGGGGCAGATTGGTAGAAAACTTCCTAGTTAGTTCTGGTGCCTGCCTGTTCAATAAAAAAGAACCAACTTATTACAGTACGCAGCATAACTCTTACTCCTCAATAGACCTGACAAGTGGTTCTGCAATACTCTTTCCACACCTAGAATGGGATGTGATAAAAAATCCATATGGAAGTGACCACTTCCCGGTAGTTTTAAAATTAAGCGAGGAACACATACCTCCGCCACAAGTTCCCCGATGGAAGCTAGCGTCGGCTGACTGGGAGGGTTTTAAGAAATCAACTCGCTTGCCGCGAGACTTCCTAGAGAATTTAAGCATAGATGACGCAGTTACTCATTTTACTGCTTTTATCATTGAATGTGCACAAAGGTTCTTTCTCGAAATTAATAGCTATTCATCCAAAATACGTGTTCCCTGGTGGAATAAAGACTGCAGAAAGGCGCGAAAAAAGCAAAATAAAGCCTGGGGTGTTCTCCGCCGTTATCCAAATGCCGAAAATCTTATTGAATTTAAGCAGGCTAAATCACAGGGGAGACGTACCCGACGGCAAGCCAGAAGAAACAGCTGGGAGAAATTTGTGTCTGGCATCAATTCGTGTACGCAAGAAAGAAAAGTTTGGAATGGTCTGAGAAGGCTGAAGGGACAAGAAACTAGAGCACTGCACGGGCCTGGATTTTCGGCCCGGACCCGGCCCGGACCCGGCCCGGGCCCGGAACTTGTTTAAACTTACCCGCCCGAGCCCGGCCCGGTGATTCAAAGCGAGACCCGGGCCCGGCCCGTACCCGAGGAAAAAATTCGCCTACCCGGTCCGGCCCGGCCCGACCGCAGATCGGGCCCGACAGGGGCCCGAGCCAATAATCTGGGTCGGTGTTGCCCGAACACGAAATCGACAACAAGGTGTTTTAAGTGGCAGATATCTACGCTTTGGTGGCGCATGCTTCGCTAACAACTATACTTTAACCTATGGTAATTTCTTGTAAAAAGGGGCTCATGGTGGAAACAGCTTGATATAATGGATGCAATGAATGTTTGCTTGGCAGTGGTACACTGTACCTACTTTTTCTGCAAATACTATGGGGATGCAATCAAGGCTTGTGCGGACACCCGTCTGGTCGGGAAGAATCATTGAATAAAAAGACGAGGACACCGATAACAAGAGAATAAAAATACGTTGACGTTGCGGGACCCATAATGGGAGCATAGGTCGGCAAAAAAAAAAAAAAGGAACTTACTCAGGCTCACTCAAGAAACATATCTTGCACTTTGGACTCACTGGAAATCAGACTCAGCAAACTTTTGTGGACTCACTCGGACTCACACTCACGAAAATTTTTTTCAACCGAACTCACTCGTACTCAGACTCACCATAATATCACTCACCCGGACTCACTAAGACTCACGGCTCGATCTGAGTCTGAGTGAGCCCGAGTAAGCCGACTCATGAGTGAGCTCGCCGAGCTATGAATGGGAGCCTTGTTCAAAATCGTTGTGAACAAGGCTCCCGTTCTGGGTGCCGAAAAGTCAACCATGGGGATAATTAAGAGCGTTTCGCAGCAGATATTGCAGCAAGGAAAGTTATTTGCAGAATAAGTTCAGTTTCAATACAGAGTGCAATAAAAAGCAGAGGGCACAAGGAAGAGAACGCTCTCTTCCCTTTGTTTACATTGCGGTGTATTAAAATTTAAAGCACGCTCTATAATGACATAGCGAATCGTGCACCCTTCATGATATGTAGCGCATGTCTTCAGCATAGTAGCACCTTGCCACAGCAAGAGAAATAGAGAAAGAAAGCAAAATTCATTACGTTCTTGCACCTACACTAAGCTAGACAAAAATTATAATGAACCGAGCGCACCACGGGTACTTTTAGAAATACGTATAAGCAGCCGAAAGGAAGAAAAAAATATTTGTCATAGCATTCTTTTCATCTATCACACCGCTGCTAGTATATACACTCTAGCAGTTCTTCGTGGCATATTTTACAGCTTGCTTCTTGATATGTCATTATGCAAAAAATCTAGTTATGCGCTGTTGCCATCACATATCCTGCCGCGCTAAAGTTTCTCGCACTGCTTACCCTGGCAGGGGAGTACATCTGCCTTGCGAATTGTGAAGGCGTCGCCTGTCTTTCTTTTTAACCACTGGAGCAAATATAGGATGTCTCTGTGGACTTCTGCAGAATGAACACAGCTGTCCATCTTCATCCCTTCATTTTTCCGAACGTCGTGCCGGTTTTCAATCAGCAGGGTTGCCGTTGGGTGGATTTGAAAAGGAGCCAAAACTGAAGCAAAAAGTAGCCAAAGTAGCCATGTCATTTATATTATCGCCAGATTTGTAGCCAAATAGAACAGAAGCGGTATTGTTAGCATCATTGATCGATAAATAATACCATTATTCAAGTAAGTACCATTATTCAATACCATTATTCAAATAATACCAATTATTCAAGTTGCAAATAAATTTAATAACGGAATTATAATAAATTCACTTGCGTGCATATAGTCTATGTAGAAAAGATAAGAGTTCTTCTCAGACACAAAGCTGTATTAGAATATTGCAGCCAGCAAGTTAATACCAGCATTGAACGTTAAAACCGATTTTCTTTGAAGCTGCAGACCGAATTCGATTATTAGAGTGTACATAAAACAAATCCAACTTCAGATAATGAAATCTTGTGGGAGATGAACATGCCAGCTCCTTTTTGTTGCGGATGTTTGTTTTGTCAAGTTCACACGAAAACACGCGCTGCGCACGTAGCATCAGCATAGATGGCGGGCAGCTTGAGCAGCGTGCTCGCCACGCGTTTGCCAACATGCACGCAACTTCGCCGCTCCGTATTTGCAAGTGCGTCAGGCGTTGCGTGAGGGTGTCTCGATGCGCACCAGCCTACTGGTGTGCGGAGTACGCGCGCGCGCATCGTCTGAAAAGACAGAAAAACTTTAAACAATTGTAATGAAGATGAAGTGCATCATGAAGAGCTGTGTAGTCACATCGTCAGCGCTAAACAGGAGAAGCTCGTGCAGGACGTTGTCGCTGTTCTTACGCTGGCTAGGCCTACGCTCCTGTGCTGTCCGATCATACAGTTTCGCTTGTCACGACTGTGTCTCAGTTCATTATTATAAAATGTATTTTGTCTGCAAAAATTGAGCAAGATGGCTACTTAACGCGCCAAATCAGAAGCTTAAAAGTAGCCAAAAAGTAGCCATGGCGCCAACTGGGAATTTTCGGCGCCAAACGGGGTCGAAAAGTAGCCAATTTGGCGCAAAGTAGCCACCAACGGCAACCCTGCTTCAATGTCATCTATAAAATTCCTCTTTGAGGGTTTCTCCTTGCAGTTTTCAGCAGTATGTGTTATGCATGTTTTGCGCCGCGCTCTCTCTGTCTTTTTTTTTTCCATATTATAATGGTGTACGCCTTCCTAACGATGTTGTACTGGTATAGAAGGTGGTCATTGGACTATACGACTGACAGGAGGAGGACGAAGAGATCTCGATCTATTTTCAGGGTTTTTTCCAAGTTTTGTAATAAAGGCGCGAATAAGCTTTCCGACGCTTACTCATAAAGAAGTACACGTTGCTGGGCTAGTCGGTTCATGTTCAAGTAAAAGCCACAGTTGTGGCTGTTTTCCGCGATGAAATAACGAGGGAAGGGGTCAAGGGTTTGCGCTCCCCTTGAAGGCTTGACCCCTTCCCTCGTTAGTTCTTCACGCAAAACAGCCACAACTGTGGCTCCTACTTGAACTTACTCATATGGTTCGAGGGAAAGGGACATCAATCACATGGCACGGAATTCGTAATTGTCTTTTTTCAAGCCAGACATTTCGTAAGCGAACATACTTTGCCCGAGGCCTTGTTTAATGGACCTATGCTATTCCTGCACATTCCAACGTAGTTGCGGCAGTATCACGTATTTCTCGCACTATATATATAGCGCAGGGGTCTCGAACACGCGGCATGCGGCCCGCACATGGCTGCCTTCGTCCGATTTTTTTCTTTATAAGTACTTCCTTAAGCTACATAGGCATGACAGATCTAAAGAATTTTCTTGTGAGACACCCCATGCGTCCACCATGCATTCATACATAAACGTGAAAGAAAAGTCTATATTTCAGAATCGGCGTCCAGATCTTAGTCATTTTGGAGATAGGTACAGATATGTTGTTGGAATCTCGCCACCAGATACCATTTAGAAATGACCGATATATGAGATATGGGAAACGCATTTAAAATGGCAAAATCAGGTGTCATTTGGTACAACCTATTCTCCACCCCCCCCCCCCCCCTCCTACCCCCCTGCCCTGACCCTTTGCGGGACTAAATTTTCATGAGTGCAGACCGTTAGCTGATGAGAGTTTGAGATCCCTGTTATAGCGGAACAAGACGAAAGCTCAGACGCTAACAATGTGCGCGCACAAATCAGGCTGTGCATGTACATCTCGCGTGACACGACTACTGGGAGCCGTGACAGAGCCACGAAAACAAATGTCTTTAAAGGGATCATATGTAACGAGACTCCCTGCTGTCCTTTTGTTTTAGTGGAGGGCTGGAATATTCAAGATCGTTTCCCAGCTTTAGAGCTCTTACGATGATAAGTTATATATTTATTACATTACTTTAATTAATGTGATCACAGAATAACATTTGGGATATAAAATAATAAAGAATGAGAATAAAGCCCAGAATAGCCAGATGTTAACTATGTAAGCGTCTGGCCTATTTACTTTTAGCTCGCCCGTTTCAGATAAGTCAAGTAGCCCCATATGCAAGAAGAAAAATAACTTCAGTACTTGTCCATCATAGAACTCCAAATAGCTTGCCCCCCACATAAAAGAAGTATTTTTTTCGAGATAAAATGTGAAACGTATATGTATAATTAATTTCCCTGGAATAAACTTAAAGGGACACTAAATAGAAGAATATTGTTTTATTATCAGTAAATTACTCTTTTACAATTCCGAAATAACCGTGCTCGCCGTGACAAGACTTGGTAAGCGCGAAAATGTGGGTGGCGACGCCACCTTCAAATTCGCGCCACAGAAGCCATCACGTCATAGATTCTAACTGTGTCTACTGGGGCCTACGTAGATCGTAATCGGCAAAAATGAAGTAAATTCCCCGCTGAGTAGCCCATAGACTTAATATACTAAGTTTCAGTAAATTTCGAAGATCTAGTGCCTCCAAAATACGACGAATACAGTTTGAAATCCGTGACGCCACGCGCGGAGATTTCAGCGAGAAATTCTAAAATGGAACTTTGGCCTTGATTTTTTCCTGTGTTAATAAACTTATGGTAGTGAAAGGAATGAAAAATAACGCCTGTCATGCTGTCGGATAAAGATATCAGATTCCCTACAGGAACCGTTTTACACGCGCAGTAGGAGTGACCACGTGATGCACTGTCATATCTCTTTTCAATTTTCTTTCTTCTGTTTATTCATGTACAGCCAGTAGTTATCCTGCGCATCAAGTGAATAAACTTTCAGTTGTTAGTGCGCCTTGTGTATGCGTCGTTCCTCTTCGTCTAGTCCTTCGTTTTCGCTGGCGCTGTTTCACCACAAATGATCTTCAAGTTCTCAGAGTACACATTATTAGTCTAAACCGATTCAGTGTTTCACTTTCGTGTCCCATTAAGAATTGAGAAAAGTCCAGGCCCGGCCCGACCCGGGCCCGCCACCTCAAACCCGGGCCCGGCCCTAAGCCCGGAGCTTCAGGCCCGGGCCCGGCCCGTGCCCGCCGTGAAACCTACTTCACCCGGCCCGGCCCGGCCCACGGGCCGGGCCGGGCCCGGGTTTTCGGGTAGGCCCGAGCCCGTGCAGTGCTCTACAAGAAACCTATCCGTTGCCTCTGGTAGATGAGCAAGGGAACACACTGGAAGAGCAGGCAGATGCCCTTGGTACACACTTTCAGAGCATTTCTAGCTCCATGCACAATACCTAATCGTTCCGCAAATACAAAGAAATTGAGGAACGCAAGACACTCAACCGCAAGAGCCAACAAAATGAACCATATAACCGTCCTTTTAACATGGCTGAGCTGAAAGCTGCGTTAAATACATGCAAAAGCTCAGCGCCAGGAGCTGACAGAGTCATATACGACATGATTAAAGACCTCCATGCAGACGCTCAGATGACACTGCTTGCGCTGCTTAACAACATTTGGGCCGCCGGATATCTTCCTGCTGCATGGAAAGAGGCTATAATTGTCCCAATCTTAAAACAGGGCAAGGACCCATCTTTGTTAACAAGCTATCGCCCGATAGCGCTCACCAGTTGCTTATGCAAGCTGTTTGAAAAGATGATAAACCACCGTCTGTTGTATTATCTTGAATCGAACAATTTGCTTGATCCGCACCAATGTGGCTTTAGAGAGAGCCGTTCAATAACCGACCACCTTGTGCGCATTGAGGCTAACATACGTGATGCATTTGTCCATAAACAGTACTTCTTGGCAGTGTTCCTTGACCTCGAAAAGGCATATGACACCACGTGGCGCTTCGGAATACTACAGGACCTGTCAGCACTTGGTGTCCGTGGAAATATGTTAAACGTTATTGAAAGCTACTTAAGCAATCGTACGTTCCGAGTAAGAATCGGCAACGCGCTATCTAAACCATATGTGCAGGAGACTGGGGTACCTCAGGGCGGAGTATTAAGTTGTACGCTCTTTATTGTAAAAATGAATTCCCTTCGTAATTTTATCCCACATGGTATATTTTATTCCACATACGTGGATGATGTGCAAATAGCATTTAAGTCATGCAATATCGCCATCTGCGAACGGCATCTCCGAACTGGGTCTAAATAAGGTGTCGAAATGGGCTAATCAAAACGGGTTTAAGCTTAACCCCCAGAAAAGCTCTTGTGTCCTTTTTACAAGAAAGAGAGGACTAGTTGCAGAGCCTCACATCGAGCTCCACGGGCAATCCCTACCTATGAGCACAGAACACAAATTTTTAGGTCTGGTACTAGACTCAAAACTCACATTCATCCCCCCACATCAAGTATCTTAAAGCTAAATGCCTGAAAACAATGAATATAATCAAAATACTTTCACACACGACATGGGGTAGCGACAGAAAGTGTCTGCTGAGTCTACACAAAAGCCTTGTAAGATCACGTATGGACTACGGCAGCATTGTGTATGCCTCAGCGGCACCTAGTGCTCTGAAGGTACTGGATCCGGTCCATCATCTGGGCATTCGCCTTGCCACCGGTGCTTTTAGGACCAGTCCTGTGCAAAGCCTCTATGCTGAATCCAACGAATGGTCACTCGACTTCCAGAGGCAATACTCCAGCGTTGCATACTTTTGGAAACTGAATGCAAATATACATCATCCTTATCGCTCTGTCGTTAATGACACCGCATGCGCGACCCTATTTCGTAACCGCACTACAGTGAGAGAGCCCTTCTCATTGCGCGTGAGGAGGTTCTGTGAAGACTTAGATGTCCCACTTTTCACACATGCGCTAATGGCCCCAGAGAACGTGCTACCGCCCTGGTCGTGGCAACAGATAGATTGTGACATGACATTTGTCGAGGTTTCGAAACATGCCCGAGACACGCATATCCGTATGCATTTCCTTGAACTTAAAGAGAAATACACTTCTCCAGCATTTTACACAGACGCGTCCAAGTCGCATGCCGGTGTAGCATATGCAGCGATTGGCCCGTCATATTCACAATCAGGTGTTATGCACGCGGAAACGAGCATCTTTACAGCAGAAGCCATTTGCTCTGTTAACTGCCGCAAAGCACATAAAAAGCCTTGAGTTGGAAAAGGCAGTAATATTTACTGACTCTCTAAGCGTAGTCAAAGCCTTAGCAAAAGTTCAAAAGCATAAAAATCCTGTAGTAAACAATCTATACTCTGTTCTGTGTGGAATGTACTTGTTAAACCAGCATGTCACTCTGTGTTGGGTGCCAGGCCATAGGGGGGATCGAAGGAAATGTCCTTGCCGACGAACTTGCTACTTCTACTGGTATGAAAGGCGGTAACACTTCCATAGCTGTGCCCGTGACAGACTTGAAGCCCCTCCTCCGCAGTAAACTGAGACGCTGACGCTGTTGGCAGAACGTGTGGGACATAGAAACATCAAACAAACTGCACCTAATTAAACCATACTTAGGTAACTGGCCATCAGCGACGAAGTCCAGGAGACGTGATGTCTTGCTCTGCCGCTTGAGAATAGGTCATACCTATAGTACTCATAACTACTTGCTGAATGGTGAGGACCCTCTCCCACCTGCAATAAATGTGGAGAAGGGCTTACAGTTCATCACGCTCTGCTAGAATGTCGACAAACTGAACCTGAACGAAAGAAGTATTTTCAACAGGCTTACCGAGAAAATCTTCCCTTGCACCCTGCAATGTTCCTCGGAAGAGACCCAATGTTTGACACGGACGTAGTCCACAATTTTATTAACAGTACTGCTACACTGCATATTATTCGTCCAAAAAACATTCGTAGCACGGCCTCCTTTGAGATTTCGCTGCTGTGATGGTTGTACACCAAATAGCACGTACTCGTCGTCCTTGTTTCCAAGGGCCTTGACGACGTATACAGTGCTACCTGAGTGCCAATTTCCTTTTAGATATTCACTTACGCATAGCATATTCCACCACTAATTTTACATTTCAGAAATCATAACATTCTTTTACCAGCTATTTGTGTTTTACGCACTTTACAGCGAAAGGTTTTAGGCCAATATACAGCCAACGTTACGCACTGCCATTGTCATTGACCGCGTCATCTCCTACACGTCAAATATGTTTTGGCGCTCTTTGGCCATCATTGGCCCTTGCGCCACAAAACACCACATATCATCATCATACGAGGCTAGGGCTGGCGGCTAACTCAATTTTGCATTCGTTATCGCGTAACTCTACAAAATGCTCTTTTTGCAGTCTCGCATTGAGAGCGTAGCGCGTAGAAGGGTTCACGAGCCATGAGCGCTGACGCTTGCCGAGTTAGCGGGCGCGCCAGCGATCGCGATTGCATGCGCCCTTAGAATCGACGTTCACAGCTGCTGCTCGAAGGATCACAGCCTTGACGAAAGCGAAACTATAACCGTTTCGATGAAACCGGAAAACACGATGTTTCCGCTACGTTTTCGGGCACGGGGCTTGATGGTTGTTGCACCTTGCGGCAAAATTCAGGTGTTGCGGCGCAGCACGGCGCTGATAAGCGAGTTTGGCGCAGCAGGGGTGGTTCGGCGCAGGATGGCGCAGGTAAACAAAGTTTGGCGCACAATGGCGCAAATGGCGCAGCTGTTCCACCCCTGAACCTGCAACATCCGAGTTCTGTGAAGTGCGCACGGCTTAAGTCTGAGCATCGCTGTGACACAAGCACTATACTGACGTACTGACAAAGACGGAGAGTTTGGCTCCGAGATCTTTGCGAATACGAGAAATCCCGGAGGCGATACTTTACGTATTTGTTGAATGCCGTGCGGTGGCGCTGCAAAATATCTTGTATTTTACTTCACATTTCAGTTACTTTCTGTGGCAATACGGTACCAATTGCAGCTAGTTTTAAGAAACACGGAAAAACAATACAGCTATAAGAAGTTACACTAAAAACTAATAACTGAACATCTACAGCTGTGATTTGAACCCGGGCCTTTCGAGTGGGTACTGGGGAAATGTTGACCGAGTGGCGACGATGACGCGTTGACACGCGGTCTTCCATTGAAAACCACCGAAAATGCCGCACATGCGTTTGTGACGCCCTGCGCGTCCTTGTGTCATTTTTAGGGGCGCAGCTCCTTCGGGCCTAGCCTTGTCGTCGCCCGCGTCCGTCACGGTGAGATTTATGAATGTGAGACTCAAAAAAAGGTTTACCGATAGACTAATATCAATCGTAATCGTGACGGAACAATATAAAACATCTAGAAGCACAAACCCTTTATACCAGTCGGCGACTTAACCTACACATTATGGACCTTAGGACCTAGCGTTGTCGTCGAAGCTCACTGTCCGTTCTCATGGTATTTAGAAAACCGTTGCTATAGTCGAAACGTGTGTATGTGAATAATACAATAGACGAACAACAATTATAACTGTGAAGGAACAATGTAAAATACCTACAAGTACAAACCCTTTATACTAGTCGGCTTCTTCAACGTAGACATTATGGACCTTAGGACCGAGCTTTGTCGCCGACTCTTCATGTCACTCAATTTACATTCCATGGGGCAACGCTCGGGTGACAAATGTGAAACTCCAAAAAAAAATGAAGGTTTAACAATGCACTAATATCAATCATAATTCCGAAGAAACAATATAAAACACCTACAGGCAGAAATCCTTTATACAAGTCGGCACTTCAACGTAGACATTATGGACCATAGGACCTAGCTTCGCCCACTCGTCATCATTCACTTCGTGGAGATGCGTTGATATTTTTATAAACGCTGCTATGGCGTGATACGCACTGTCTTCCTATCATGACCACCGTAGTGCGAACTCGGAGCAAACTCGTGTTCCCGAGAAGCTCGGACCCTGCCAGCATAGCACACCAGGACTGAGCAGGAGGCAGTGCAGAGGCAGAAGAAACTGAAGGATGGAAGCCTTCCTCGCTGCCCCTGTGCCATCATGTCCGCAGAAAGGTCAAGATAGAGACTATGTACTGCATGTTAATATAAAAAACAAACCTATATGGCGAACTCTAGAGCCTATAGGTGTTTTGAAAGGCCGCGCACGATGTCATAAAGCTCATCCTGGTCAAGTAGCAGCGAGGTAAACACTGCGAATTTATTTTGGTAAAAAACAACTGTCCATATAACTTCCAACAAACCACAAGGTATAGGTGTGGTGGCTTCGGAGGTTATAGTTTGACTGAAGAATTGCCCAAAGGCACTTAAGGTTAGCCCAAAGGTATGCAACGACGCCGTATTACGCCGGACTTTTCTTTCTTAAGCACCGCGGAAATAAAGTGAAGCAAATCAAAGCGATTTATTTGGCAAACGTCGAGATTCCCTGGTTTTAGGTGCTCCGAATGAGAACTGCCACGGAAGGTAGTTTTCTTTACGTTACTTCATAGCATAGAGAAGGAACTGTACGAAAAGTAGATGTCTAGCTGCAGATGGCTTATTATGTCTTGAGACACCAGCTGCTGGATGGTATATGACCTACTAAAAGTTTCGCTTATTGTAGCGATGTAAATAAACAACGTTAAAAAATTCACGCCACCTACTCGTATTGATATGGCAGTCAAAGCCTGTGACAATTCACTCGACGCCGCCACTTATCGCCGCGCATGCCCTGTACTCTCTTCAGCACTCTTTCCCTATTACATTTAAATACGACCACTGAATAAACCAAGGTGTCTTTTTCCTGCTCGGAACTGGCCCGTGCGTATCTTTCATGAACAACGAAACATGGTGTCAGAAGTGGGGTTGCGCGAGCGAGCCGCAGCTAACCAAGGAGACATCCGCCAACAACCGCCACCAGTCACACAAGACCTGTCATGGAATTTCTCAAGCCGCCAGACCAACTTCTCCTAGTGGATGACATCAGTAGGAAATGGTGCCTGTTTAAACAAAAGTTTGACCTGTTCTTAACAGTGTCAACGCCACACGGGAAAACGTATACAAAAACCACTAAGACAGCTCTCCTCCTAAGCGTAATCGGCGACGACGGTTTGGCAGTATTCAGCAACTTTGGCTTCGGTGACGGCAAAAGCAAGCAGGATTATGACACCGTCATAAAAAAGTTCGACGATTACTGCGCATCACAGCTATACGAGGTTCATGAACGCTACGTTTTTCGCCAGGGAATACAAGCCGAAAGGCGAGCCAGCAGAGAAGTCATCAGTGATGTAAGGAAGCAAGCACAGTCTCGCAATTTCGGCACTCTGGCTGAGTCGATGATAAGGGATCAGATTGTGGTCGGAACTAGCAATTACAAAGTACGCGAGAAGCTGCTGCGCGACGTCAAGCTGACGTTGACGAAAGCAAGAACAAGTTCCAGGGCAATTGAGTTGTCTACCGCACGAAACGAGCTCTGGGGCAGAGAAAAGGAAGTCGACGCACTCAAAGTGATGCCTAGCGTCGAACCTCGCACAGCAGACGCCGATGCCATGACACAGGAAAGGCGCATCGACGCGACAACGGCAACGTCAAGTAAAGGTGACCCAGAAGTGTTCAAGTGTCGTAGGTGTGGACGACGACACGCGGCTCGGAACTGCCATAGCATTTGGACGCACCTGTCGGCGGTGCGGTGGTAGAAATCACTTTGCCGTCAAATGCAACAGCAACAAGCAAGCGGCGGAAGTCAAAAATAGCGAAGACTTCGACATTCTCGACATCTAGGTCAACTGGGCGAAGCCCACACAAGACTGGGTAGTTAAGCACAGGTGGCGAACAAGGTGATCGAGCTTAAGGCGGACATGGGTGCTCAAGACAACCTTCTACCACAAGGCATGTATCTACGCCTCCAACCAACCAAGAACGCAAATGAAGCCCAGTACCTCAGTACTACGTGCGCATGACGGAGGGATTATCAAGCACTTTGGAACCGTGACAACAACGGCCACTATAGGCGACAAGTCCGCTGACATCGATTGTTTTTTTTCTTTTTTTTTTTTTGTGGTGAAGAAGGGACGTCAGGCAACTCGAGGCCTCCACGCCAGTGAAACTTTTGTCTTTTCCAACGTTCAGTGAGCGCGGTAACGGCATGCAACCGTGAACAAGTGTTTAGAGAATTTCCCGAAGTTTTCACAGGCACGGGGCACCTTCAGCGTCCATACACGATGGTGCTACCGGAGGATTCTGTACCTGTCATCCAGATGGACCCGACGCGTGCCGCTGTCCCTGTAAGAGCCACTACGACGGGAACTCGACCTCATTCTCGAGTCAGGCATCATCGCCAAAACAGAGGAGCCGACAGACTGGGTAAGTACCCTAGTAATTGTAAGGTAGCATAATGGCGAACTAAATGTGTGCATGGACCCCAGGAAAATCAATAAATGCTTGAAGCGCGAGCACTACGAGATGCCGCGACGAGAAAACATCGAGGCTGAAATCGCGGGAGCAAAAATTTTTTCTTGACTCGATGATAAGACAGGCTTCCATCAGATACTCCTCGACGACAAGGCATCTAGAATATGAACATTTTCGACTCCTTTCGGGCGATATAGGTTTTTGAGGTTGCCATTCGGACCATGAGCCAAATACCATGAGCCAAATATGATATTCTAATATGGGCGCCCAAAGGAAAGAACGTGATGAAAGGCTAAAGGCTGTCCTGGAAGCAGCACGCAACTCTGGGCTAACATTGAACGCGAAAAAATGCGAAATAGGCGTGGCGAAACTTTCATTCTTCGGTGATGTAATTTCGGAAGAAGGCATCGAGCCAAGCCCCGCGACTGTGCCGCCACATGCGTGCGTGCGTTGCTTCCTGGCCTGTTTGAAAAATTAGCATTCACAGGAGAGCAACACTTCCAAAGGTTGGCTAACGGAAGTGGCCCGACGGTCATTGTTAACGCGAGGAACTTGTTGACGGCTCTCGGATGGACCGAAAGTCGTTTTCCAACTTGGGCGAGTTTCGATAATGCCCTTTGAAGATATGTGGGTTGTAATGGCGCAAGGGCCATGATTGGCCAACGAGCGCCATGAAAAACGATAAAAGGGTAACAATGGTTCGTGATTTACGATGGTATGGAAGGGATGTGAGCTATGATATTGTTACGTGGTAGTATAGTGGCCTAAAATTCCGCGCCCTAAGGCGGGTAAAACATATAAGTATTAAAATTATAAGAGTGACGTGATGTGTGCAATGAGGATCAATGATGAGTGTTCAGTGACCTAGATGTGAAATGCTATTAAAATTTTGGAATGTGTAAAGAGCACGAATGCCTCTTTCAAGCTTTTGGCCCCAAAACTTGAGAGGCAAGTGCTTTGTCACACCTTGACCACAGCATCGGCCTCTGTTCAGAGGCCGTGCTACGGGTCGCCTGGGAACAAAACGTGAAAGGTATTCAGGTCTCTTAAAAATGCGAACAGTAGGGGTGTGCGAATATTCGACTTTCGAATTCGAATCGAATAATACCTCATCGAATTATTCGATTCGACTTTCGAATAGCTGGTATTCCGAAGTTTCGAATAATTCGACAGGGCGAATATCTGAAGCGCGACAAAGGCGAATGGTGCAACTTGGTAAGGTTGGTGTGGCGAAAACTTATCCTAGCGTCGTTGCAGTAGGTCTTTCGTTAAAACTTTCACCGATACCCTGGCTCAAAAGCGAGCGCGTATTTATATTAAAGGAGATTATGCCATTTCTGCATGTAAAAAAATGCACAGGAGACAGCCGTCAAGCCCTCTAGGCACGGACTTCTTGCGTAGTTCGGTCGCGTATGCCGCAAGCGCCGTAAAACAGCGCTACACAAACATATTCCTTAACAGCCTATGTAAACTACCGTCGCTATACCGTCTTCATATTGGGTGGTGGTGGTGGTTGTGGTTCGAAGAAGGAAAAGGCGCCTAATTTCTTCATATTGGGTTGCACCGGGGTTCAGGAATCGACATGACACATCTGCTCACAGCGCAGCGAAGACTTGCGCAAAGGGTGAGTTCCTCCTCGCACATTAGTCTGGCAGCGGCGGACGGGCGGACGCATCCGTGGTAGCCGCGTTGATTTCTGGATCCAGACAGTGCGCGCGAGTTAGCTGTCTCGGCGGCCGAGCCAAGCGAGCCGCCCGAGCCAGGGGGGGCCCTGAAAAAGGGGCCTCTAGCCACGGGAATCTCAGTTTGCTGTTCGAATAAAATGTTTGTTCCTCCTCCTCTCCGTAGGGGGTGAGAGACGCGCTCTCGGCACGTTTTGTAAATTGTTTTTTTCATGCGCGCTCTGTCGAGGCAATCCGCTGGCGCCGTGACAACGCGCTGTCGTTTGAAGGTGGCAGTGCGTGCTCGATTAAGCGCTCGTTTGGGACAGCAGCTGCCAGTGGCACGCCTTTTGTCGTCAAGCGTTTATGTTCCGCGTTCTGCGACAGGGATAGCCGTGGTGAAAAACGAAGTTTAATCTGGAAGTTTTTCGACAAAGCAACTCCGTGCTCTGCTATTTGCAAGAAGTGCGGTTCGACCCTCAAGACTCCGTCAAGCACAACAAGTCCGCTCGTGAATCATCTGAGGAGCAAGCATCACATGCAGTATTAGAAACTCCAGCAGTCGTCTAAGGAAAAATCGAAGCCTAGGGAGAAAAGCCAGCAAACGTTGCTGGATCTGACTAAAGGGAAAGGCGTGCTGTCCGAAAGCGCGAAAAAGGAAAACGACGATTTTCATTGGGCGCATGATCGCTCGTGACCTCCAGCCGTACGAGATCGTAGAAAACAAAGGATTTCAGGACTTGATCCGCCACCTCCAGCCCCATTACAAGATCCCGCACAGAACTACGTTTTCAAGAGGTGCGATTCCCGAGCTGTACCGAAGCACAGTCGACTCACTCAAGAAACAAATCTCGTCGGACATAGCAGACGGATTAGAGTCGCTCGCGTTCACAAGCCGACATGTGGACATCCCGGGGGCGAATCAAGGATACCATCTCCTTTGACCTGTCACTATAATGACCAAAGATTTCGCGGTCAAGGCCTTCACCCTAGCGTGCTGTCACTTGCAAGAAAGCCACACAGCAGTGAATATCCAAGCCTGCCTGACCGAAATTGTCAAAGAGTGGTCTCTCGACCTCAGCAGTATGCCTGTGTATGTGGTGACAGACAATGGTCGGAATATCCGTGCCGCCGTGCGTCAGATGGAATGGATCCCGATTCAGTGCTTGGGACACACGTTGCAGCTGGCAATCAAGGACGCAAAAGAAGAAACGCCGATAGGTTTCATCGCTGTGCAAGAAGGCACGAGCGTTAGTTGGACACTATAAACACAGCGCCCAGGCAACCTCGCCGGCTGAAGGAGTGCCAGAAGCGCATGGAGCTGCCAAGTAGGGGCCTCATTCAAGATGTGGACACGCGTTGGAACAGCGAACATGCAATGCTGAGCCGCTTGGTGGAGTCAAGAGATGCTGTCTCACTCGAAATAGCAACATCAGAAACAAGTGTGATCTGCCTTTCCCCAAGTGAGTGGAATGTTGCTGCAAGCTTAGTGTAGATCCTGCAGCCTATTGCAGATGCGACAACAGATCTTAGCGGCCAGAAGTACGGAACTATGTCATCAGTTATTCCTTTTCTTTACGGGACCGAAACAGATGCTTAAGAGGCACACTAAGGATTGGAAATGAAGCAGCTTTGTTTGCCGAGAACTTGCTGAAGAGCCTGCAGTCACGGTTCCCTCTTTATGCAGACCGAGAGGAACTGATGCTCGCCACACTTTGTGATCCGAGGTTTAAATCGATTTTCTGCACAGGCTCATTCAATCAATCACAGGCTGCTCAGCTGCTGGAAGCCGAAATTACAAGTCGACACGCTTGCATGAACTCTCCATCGCCGCACTTTCAAAATCCGAAGCCATCGACAAGTCATTCCGCTGGTAAAGAAGGCCAGGGAACAGTCTGGGAGACTGTTGAATTGCTGGCGGCAAGAAATAACCAGCAAAATGAACATGCACCTTATAGCCAAGAGGTTCAGAAATACTTCAACGAGCCGCTGATACCTAGAAAAGACGATCCCTTGAAATACTGGAGAGAGCATGGAGCATTACTGTATCCAGGGATCGCCCTAATCGCTTTGCGATACCTTCCAATTCCTGCTACTGAAGTGCCCAGTGAACGCATGTTCTCAACAGCAGGAAACACCGTCACATCGCGGCGAGAAAACCTCAAGCCAGATCATGTGGAGCAGCTTGTATTTCTGCATGACAATCTGCATCCTTTCGTAGTAGTCATTCCCCGCTTTTTTATGCTCGAGGACATGAGCAGACTTCATATTTGTGTTTTTTTTCTTTCAGTTTTCAATAAAACCTGTTGTATTCGATATTCGATTCGATATTCGACATATTTGGCCTTTATTCGGCACTATTCGATTCGAGATGAAATTTCACTATTCGCACACCCCTATTGAGAAGTGTTTGCTTTTTTTCTTCCCTTCATGTATTGCATGCAGCTGCAGGCATTTTAGGTATCCCGCACAACTATTTGTACGCAAAGAGTAGCTCGGACTTGTTCGTACATAACATAAGCAGAATAGCGCTCACTGAGAAAGGGACGGAGCAAGCAAGACGAGACGAGCGCTTATGTGTTGTCTTGCTTGCTCCTTCTCAGTACAAAGCACGCGCATATTTGCGTGGACCATCGGTCCATCTGGCGCACACGGCTGGCCTGTACATTTTGCGTGTGCACCAAATTTACATTTTGCCAATGCATAACCCCTACATTCTCGCAAAGGGAACTTCAGATACCTTGTCAATATTGGTCGGAGGGGTCAGAGACACCCCTGCTATGCTAAAATAAAGGGGGGGGGGGGGGGATGCGCTTTGATCATGCGTGCGCACGTGGCTCAACTTCACGGTATGGGTTTCTATAAGTCCATGTTCGCGAACATAGTGCTGACGAAGGTCTAGGAGTTTCACAAAAAACATTAGGCGGAAGTCGCACGCGATAGTCCGTCCTTCGCCGCGCTCCATTGTTTCCGCAGTTCCCAAGGCCTCTTCTCCATGGAGATTTTTTATGGGCCTTTTTAAATTGCTTACACTTGAAAAAAACCTTGCTTCAAAAAGTGCAGATATTGTCATTTATCTATATGTGCAGAATGAGCTGGCTCGAGCCGCGGCGCTTTCGTTGTCGTGCATCCGACAAGGGAAAAGTGCTGCATCGTCCCTAGAATTCCCCAGAAAGCAAAGTGGTGACGTCAGCATCAAACCAGCCAGTGGAAGCGAGGATCATCCTCCTGGCAGTTACCGCTTCGCGATTTTTCGGTCAGGACCCTTCGAAATAGCACCGGGCCGGTCACGCCGTCGAAATTGCGTCGACGTGTTTGCTTTAGTGATGGCCGTTGTTGCGCACTTTAAAATTAAATTAGATTGGAAAGTGTTCTTAAATGACAAAACACGCATGCTCTTCGTTACCGTTCGTGAAAACTTAATAATATCATAATGCACAGATCTTTACATTACGTTTGAAAATTTGTGCAGTGTCTAGGCAGCAAGAAACGTTTCTCGCCGCGCCAGTCGCAGAGCGAAAATCGCAGACCATTCGCAGCCTATGTGAAACGAAACCGCCATTAGCGGCGGTTGCGGAACACAGCGATTGGAGCGAACGGAGCGATCTTTTTCGTTGCAATCGCAGCATGTGAAACAGCCTTAACCGCTCACACAACGGAGCCAGGCCTTCCGCCGCTTGGACGAGTTCGTTCAAGCCCAGCAGCTCCCAACGGTCACGATGTATGTTGCTATAGGCCGCAGGAGCGTGCGATTTCGTGGCGTGATACCTAACAGCCAATAGAGTGACATCGTGACCTCCTCCTCTTATTTCCTTCTCTGCGCTGAGTAGGCAAACAAATAGGGTGAGGGGGGGGAGAGGGGCAGACCTCCTAGGCCTTCTAAAACTAGTATTAAATAATTGAAAGCAGCGACGGTGGCGATACTCTGCTCTCCTCTTCTCCTACTGCGAAATGCAAACCGAACGTGTAGTCTTTGCTAATTCCCTCTCCCCTCAATTCTCCTTCCGCAGCGGACGCAGCGCACGGCAGGCTCTTTTTCGTTTGGCATACTTCGGCTTTCGCGGACGTCCGGACGGTAGCGCTCTATGGTAGCGCGTTATTTTTTTGTTTTTCTGAGCCAGCTGTGCGCCTTAGTGATCCAGAAAACATAGAAATGGCGATAACAGCACCAAGAATGCTGAAGGTCGTGTTCCTGAAGATAGTTTGTTCCGTCTTACTTAAAGCCGTACGAATGGAACATGCTTATGTAAATTTAAGTGATGGACAGTTATCATTATAATAACGCGGGCTAAGCGCCACCGAAGCTGGTCGTGGCATCATGAGACAACACCACTACGCTCCACCGTTCAACGAGAACAAGCTGCGTAAACTTCCTCCGAAGATGCATCATCCAACGCCTACCGAGAAACATGCACCCCGAATTTCACATCAACGGTACGGAACATCGAGTCAAGGAGCTACAGCAGTGCAATGGTCAAGCAGCAGGAGTCTATTATGTGGACGACGACGCCTGCACCATTAAACATCGCTATGCCCTAGCTGCCATGGGCAATGATGGCAACATTGTTTTTAAGAATACTGATGGAGTTTCTATTGTTGATGTTGTCTTCTTTCCTGAATGTCTGATTATTCCCGCTGATTGTTGCGTCAACGTTGTTATGATAAATTTTGTACAATATTCGTGAATGGTTTACTCATATCTTGAAATGTTCGTGTTGACAACGAATCCGACATCACACAATTGTGCTACACAGTTCCTTCCTTCTGTTTTCTGTGACCTGTTTCACCTATGTGCTTGCGGATACTGCGTACCTTTTTTTTAAAGCAAGCACAATGCAAGAGTACTATTTTATTTGGACATAGCAATGGTATCTTCCAATAAACTCATTATAATTACAGTTTGTATGAATATGTACCATTGTATGAATTCCAGAAAGTGCCTGTAGTGATGTAAGTTCATTAGTTCGAAGACACCTGTTAAGCTGATCTCTACGATTTGTTATGTACTACTATTTGAATAAACACGATACATTTATAAAATGGGCCTGTATTTTTTAGGCAAAAACTGTCAAAAGGTACACCTATTTGCGATAAGCATGCCTGCAGCCTAAGAAACGGCGAACGAATGTAATCTCACGAATAAAGAAACAAAAAAGGAAAACGTCCGACATTTGCACAAGAAAAAAAAAACAAAAAAAAACGCTGAAACCGAAACTGAAACCATCCTGGCGCGATGGTACAGCCGGAAAAGGAACTGGCGCACGATTCATGCCGGCCCGCTAGGGAGCGCTAGGAGTCATGTGGGCCGCATGCGGCCGCATGGTTCAATGGGAGTGTCCGCTCTTTACGTTTAGATGGCTGCCTCGAGAGATATTTTTGGGTTGAACTGCCCCGCACAGTGATGTTCCGTCCTGGACAGAAGAATTCCCTTTCCGAGGCCCGAAAATTCCCTATTTCCGGCATTTTTCCCCGCATACATCGCCAAAAATCCCCGCATATTTCCCTGCACAAAAAATCTATAGTGTTCGACGTGTTTCAGGCTCTTCCCATCGCTTTCTCTTCTTTCCTGCCCAACTCAAAGCATCGCCTCTGAGATCGGCTTTTAATACTACGAAGGAGCTACCTTGTAGCTCGCTTTAAGCCGTATGCGATGCGGAAGGAATGCTGTACATGCTCATGCACACGGCCACTGCATAAGAAGAAAAGTTTATTATTGTTTTTTTTTTTTTTTGTTACTGAGTGACGTGGCGTACATTAATGTGCCTAGCAGACGCTCTGTATCTGCTCTGCACCACATTTTGTACAAAAAGCACGTCAACTTTTCAATTATGGTGACTAAATATTGTGAAATAAAACAAGCTTTTGTGGTGGTATTTAACATTTTATTTACTTGATTAGGAACGGTTCTGCAAACTACCGTAAAGAAAAAAATAAATAAATGTGAAGTGCCTAGAATATATATTGACTGGGAAACCTTTCAATTGACCGCAGAACTTTTGTGTGCCTCGAACTGAAAAAAAAGCAAGGTATTTAAAATATATGAAGCTAGGATCACAGCACAATGACTAGAACATGTCAACCCTCTTGGGCAAACCGAAAAACCGACATCTTCGGCGGCTTGTTCATCTGCTTTAGTTCACTCGAGTGTTCTGCTGTGTGTGAAGATTGATGTGTTTGGGTGTCACCTTGAAGCTGTGACAGCAGATCCCTTTGGAGTGGAATCTTGAACGCGTCACCATCGTGGCGTTCGGTGTGTCACTGCCTAACCTATTGCGCTTACGACGCCGTTTTGTCGTCGCTCACCCACGAGAAAATGCGCTCTGCGCCTGCGTTTGCATGTGAGATAGATAGACAAAGTTTAGCGAGCTTCGCCACACCGCTGAATTGTGGCTCGCCTTGGAAATCTTTAATTTCCCCGATCTCCTTCCACATGGCATCAATACTCGCTGCGCGAAGAGGACGCTTTTGACAATGTTCACAAGTATGAACAGATTCACCAGATCAAGATGAGCGGGCTTTGAGCACGGGCTTAAACTTTCGCCGGGCAGCTGAATCGCTGGCCGCAACCAGCAGTCAGTCAAATCAATGTCATCAACGTTTCTGCGTTGAATTATCCCAAGAAAGACTATGGTCTTTAAAAACGAACGTTAGAGGCTGCGGTTTGGCGCGCTACATGCGCCAGAAACGATTGCGACATGCGAAAGCCTCATGTCCACAGTCTTCTGATCGTTATAAAAAAAAAAAATAACTTCGCCGCCCCTCAAAATTCCCTGCAATATCGCGAAGATTCCCTTTTTCCCTTTCGTCCAAAATGACTGTCGAAAATTCCCTGAAAAAGGGAAAATTCCCTGCACGGAACATCACTGGCCCCGCATTGAAACAGAAATTTACGCATAATAAACACTCAAATATGCCAAAATAATGGTTTGGCTACGACCTACGGTCTTCAAACTTAAGTTTCCAACTATATTTTACTTTTATATAGGCCGATTTTGCGCAGATGAAAGCCGATTAGAATGGTAAGTACCGTTTTCTCCAGAGGGTTCTTCCTTTCGTTTTATGGCATGAGGTACGCCAATTTGAAATGCAAATGACATTAGTTTGGACTTCAAACAGAAGAAAATAATCGTTAAATCCTACCTTTAGGCTTCCATGTAGAGATTGTAATATATATTTTTCTTCATTAGCTCGGATGGCTCTCGATTAAAACGTTCTACTCGGCTTTGTCCTGTATGGGCTTCGTTTGTTTACATTTGAAAATAAAAACCTCCAAATTATTTATGCAAGTTCATTTCAATAAAATAATTAGTAATATGTGCTCCAGTGACTTCCTGGGACTCGCCGACAGCGATCGTGAGGAGTTTCGTCGCTTTTGATTTTCGATTTGAGTAGATTTAGTTCACGTGGTCCCACTGTGTTGCATTGATGCATTTGCAGCACACACGTGGTCGTACTTAAAACCAGTTCTAATGAAATATTTTTAGCTTCAATTGAACTAAAAATTGTGTCCTCGTGTCCCGGTGATGTTCCGATAGACGCTATGATATCGCAAAGTTGGAATAACGAAGACTAATGGCATCTTCGGCTGGCGGCACCGGTGGCGTTTTCTGCGCACTCGTGCGGTGCCGTACATTCGCCTAGGCACCACGCGGGCGGTGCCGCACGTTCGGCTGGGCCGGCCACGACACGAGTACACGCCACCGTGGAGATTGACGGTGGCGCGTGGTGCAATCCCATCGTTCAGCGCGCGTTGGCAGACGACGCAGCGACGTACCGTCAGTGCAGGCGTAATGTACAGCTGGCGCTGCTGAAGAACACGGTCGGACAGGAGGGAAAAAGTGCCTAAGCAGTCAGGCGCTGCTCACACACGGCTACTTTTGCAGCCGTATTTCACTGGACAGTGGAGGTGACGCAAAAGTTACCGTACCCTAGTCGAGTTGGTGCAAGAATGCTGCAGCACAACCGCCTGGAGAACAGACGTGCACCCACTGGACACGTAGCGTCTCGCAAGCGTCTCTCATTGTTTGGTCGTGGCCTCCGAGATTAGCCGGCTGCGCGCCGTTGCTCCGGCCGTCCCATTCGCACGCAGAGCGCGTAATCGGAGAAAGCGGGAAAACCACTCCCGCCGCCGCACCGCGGCGCTCGCCCCCCATGGCTCGAATGGCTCGATGGCTCGCTTCCCCTGACGCGGACACGCGCGGAGGGCGAAGCTTGGCAATCGAGGCCTCTCTGCGACGCGTAATAGAAAATTGCAGCACACATATGTGCCGACTAAAGGCAAAATGTCACTTACTGGCGCAATTGGGCTACTGTCTCTTCAATTCTTACGCAAACTTGGGACTGCGGGGCGAGGCACATCGCCACAAGACTAGGGGTGTGCGAATATTCGAGTTTCGAATTCGAATCGAATAATGCTTAATCGAATAATTCGATTCGACTTTCTAATATCTAGTATTCGAAGTTTCGAATAATTCGACTGGACAAATACCCAAAGCGCGACAAACGCCAATGTGGCAACTTGGCTGGGTGGGGTGGAAAAAACTAACGCTAACGTCGTTACAGAAGGTCTTCCGTTAAAACTTTCACCGATATACTGCTTCAAAAGTGAGCGCATGTTTACTTTAAAGGAGATTATGTCACTTGCGCGCGTCAAAGCTCCAAAAGAAAAGGCCAGAGAACAGTCTGGGAGACTGTCCAACTGCTAGAGCCAACAAAAAATAACCAGCACTGAGCTCAGACCTTATAGTCAAGAGGCTCAAAAATCCTGCAGTGAGCCCATGATCCCAAGAAAGGATGATCCTTTGAAATACTGGAAAGCGCATAGAGCTGCACTTTATCTATCACCAAAATTGCTTTGCGACGCCTTCCCAACCCTGTCACTGAGGAGCACAGTGAGCGCATCGTTTCAACTGCAGAAAACACCGTTACATAACGGCGAGAAAGTTTGAAGCAATAATATAGGTCATGTGGAACAGCTTGTGCTTCTGCATAACAACTCGTAGTCTTTCAGGAAACTCACCGCGTTATGTGCTTGAGGACATGAGCAGATGCAATTTCTTTGTTCTTTCTTTCAATTTTGAACAAAATCTTTGATATTCGATATTCGATTCGATATTCGACATCTTTGGCCACTATTCGGCACTATTCGATTCGAATTCGATTCGAGATGAAATTTCACTATTCGCACACCCCTACACAAGACCGTTCGCTGATGCCATAGGTTACGTTTTGCTACGCGCTTGTGAGTTTCTTCGGGGACGGTTTGTAGCAAAGAACACATACGGAATAGACACGAACGCTGGTAGGCCGCCTCGCGTGTTGTACTGTGGCTGTTTCTTTCCTGGTCTCTTTTTTTTTTCTTTGCGCTACAAACCGTCCAGAGGTCGTATTTATTATGTATGCATTTTTCGCTCTGCAAGCAACAGGCTTCAATTCGCAACAATCCCTCTTTTCTTTGTCTGTGTGGTAAAAAAAGCGATTTTCGTTTGCACATTCGCGTAGTGGCCTATTTTCATTCTGGAATTGTCGTATGCATGTTTTAAATCTGAAATTACATTTTTTAAATGTGGATATGAAATAGATCTGCCAATTTTCTTGTGTATCATTGGTATGTGACATTTACTTTGCCACTTCAACATAGGACGACGGAAGACATGAGGCGACCTTAATACAGTGTTGTTTATGCGCTTGAAACTATTTTTTTATAATCTTTTCTTTTTTTACACTCCTTTCTTTTTTTAATTTTTTACCGCGAATCGCAGCGAGACGCGTGACTAATCTGCCTCCGTTTCGCATGCGTTCGTATTCACGCGCCTTGCGCATCCTTCAGACGCCACCCGCGTTCCAGCGCTTAAATTGACGGACACTATAAATTCCAAAGTGTGTTCTGCGAACTCTTGTGCCCATTGAGACGGGGTTGGTCAGAATGGAACGCGATGCGCGCGTCTCCCTCCTTGCATGAATGGACACGCTGGGCCGACGATACGCAAGCAAAGCGCGAATGCTGTAGAGTGCGACGCGACCGGCGTTCGTTCGCGCCCCGGCGGCTACCTGGCACCGTTCCAGGGCGCGAACGGAGGGACGGACGCAAGGACGGATGCACGGACCGACGGACGGATGCGCGGATGGATGGACGCACGGGTGTACGGATGCACGTACGGACTGGTGCACGGACGGTTGGACGGACAGATGCACGGATGGGCGGACGGACGCACGGACGGACAGATGGGCGGACGGACGCACGGACGGACAGATGGGCGGACGGACGGACGGAAGGCCGACGGAAAGACAGATGCACGGACAGAGTATGGTCTATTTTGAACCTATATGCGCGCTATGAACGCTCTATGTACGGTAGATGTAACACCTGTGTTTCGGTCCAACGGGGACCTATGACAACGGCGACAACGGACATGGTGAGAGCCTAAGGAGCTTCATTCCTAAAAAAAGCACACCTACGTGTTGTCACATTTCGCGACAACTTGGAAAATGCCGTTCGGAGAGCTTGCATGCAACCCAGATTAAATATTCCGCGCTTGCATGCTCTGTTGCCCACATCGGCTTTTAAACGACCACTAAAGTTGCATAGAAAAGCAATCTGTAGCTTTTTAATAACGTACCCGAACTTCTTTGTAGCTGCAGCAAGGCGTAGATGCACGTTGACTGCCTGCTTACAACGTGTGTCAAATAGGTAACAACGCGCCAACACAGCAGATATCGTGACTGGAATTACTGAAATCGCACGCTATGCCGGGCAGACGAGCGCCCCTCGACACATGGGGAAAGATCACCACCTCGCGGCGCCTTCAGGAGGCGACAAAATTACACTTCTCCGCTGGGCGACGCGCCGAATGGGACGGCCGGAGCAACGGCGCGCCGCCGGCTAATCTCGGAGGCCATGGTTTGGTTTTCCGTCGTTTCGCTCTTCTTGCTAATACAAACAGGACGCTGGAAATCGTCGTCTGCTGAATGGCGTCTCTCGCAGACAGCGCTGCTGTCGCGGAGTCGAGTTTTGTGGTTCCACGTTCATCTGGCGCGTAGCGGGGCGCGAAACTCGGGTGGTGTATGACGTAACTTCCCTTCCACCGCCACGGTGCCAGTGCGGCTCAGTCGAAGATGCCATTACTCACTCTTTTAGCCGAAAAGTGCAAGAGCCCGGTACGCGTGGTCCGCTCCCTTGGCCGCTGGTGGCCAAGCCCCGTCGCTACGGTGTCCTTCAAAACCATGTCTTGGTTTTGGGACGTTAAACCCCAAGAATTATTAGGGAGTTTTCGAGTAGCGTACGCAATGCTTTGCGTACGCTAACCGTTGCGGTCGCTGCCACTGCGCATGCGTCGTAACGCTAACCACGGTTAGCGTTTGCGGGCCCCCCGCAGGGAATCTGAAATAGCGTGTGGCCCGCAAAGCCCCCCTTCAAGCGTTGATACCCGCCGGCAACAGGTACTGTTGCGGCAGGTACAGACAGGAACAATTCTTACCCCCCTACCTCGTGCAGCGTTTTCGCAGAGATCAAGACCCGGGAACCCCGAATATTGACGTCTGCAGCCACTGCAACACCCGAGCGGACCTGAAGCACCTCATCTGGGACTGCCCGCTGTACGCTGGACCCAGGCAACGAGCCATTGCCACAATCCCACCAGAATGGCGTCCGACTTCATTCCAGGCCTGGGCACAACCCGAGCGCATCACCGCCGCCGCCGCCAACGGGCTGTGGCAGTCCCTGCTCGAGTACCTGGACGACCCCAAGGCTCCAGCCATTGGCACCAGGCTCCGTCTCGGGCGCGAGAGCCACAACGTCAACTCGCAAGGCGCTTGTTAAGACTGCTTTTGCCTGTACCCCCTCCCCCTCTATCTTTTTTCTGTTTTTCTTTTTTTTTAATCCCGTCTCTCCCCCCTACATTCACCGCAGCCCCCCAAGGGCATAAATGTGAATAAAGACGTGTCAACAACAACAACCCCCCCTTGCGGCGATCTCGAGGGGATCCCGCGCGCCGCGTGAAATCACGAGATGGCTTTAGCCGAAACCACGGCCAAGACGAGCTGAACGGCAAGCCAGCTTTTTCCCGCTTCATTTGAATCGGCAAAAGCGCAACGGAAAGATGGAGCCGCCCCCGAAGCGTTTTCGGTTCAACAGAGAGGCGGACATCTACATGTTGCGGGAGGTTCGCGAACAAGATTCTTACCGCAACCCAACTTTGTGGCTTCCCATCGCGGAGAACCTGTCCCTCGCGCTGGGAAGGCCGATCAGCGCGAGGGCAATCCATGAGCGCTGCGATTTACTCCTGGCACAGTTCGCCCAGGAAGACCGGGCCAATTTAAGAAAGTAAGTGCACTATTACTTTAAGCATTATGTAGCACCGTCCTCGACGGTGCAGTGCTTAGGCGGTTCAGAGCTGAACGTGGAACTTGCGCAGGTCCGGCACAGAGGAGCAATATGGCGAAAAAGAACAGTTGCTACAGGAGATCTACGATGTGGCTCGAAGCCACGGCTATCGTGTACGCCCTGGGGCTGCGAGGAAGGCGGCGAGCGCCAGCGCGTCATCCTCGCAGGCACCGCAAACTGCGGACAGGGGCGAGCGGAGGGTGGCAACGGCGGTGCGGGACTTCGCTTCCGCCACACTGCAGGTCGAAACCGGGGAGGACAGCACTGCTTTCGGTGACCAGGTGGAGCCCAACCTGTGTAGGTGCCCGATTAGTGATTGAATGAATAATTTTCGTTGCGGATTCAACCAAGTTCCCGCAGCACACAGTGGCGCTTGAGGGGCGTGGCTTTGTGGTGTCGTCTGCTACGTAGTGAAGGCACGGCAAACTAAGTGTCCACGACGTTGCGTATATAGAGATTGCAGCATTGTGCGACCTCAGTAAAATTAACGCAAGCAGTCCCCGAAAACGGGTGCCCTTTGTTGAAATAAAACCTTTTCAGTCGCTTTTTCAAATTACTGAAAAGGCTTGCAGCATTCGTTAACACAAAGGCGAGCCCACAGATGTCACTGTATGTGCGCAAGCGTGGCTTGGTATGTGGCCGTGGATGGTGCGTTGTCGTAGCGTGCACGAGGGGGGCACGCTTGCTCTCAGTTTACCCCCCTTTACGTGCTTAGCATCCCTGCCCAGTGACAAGGAGGCAGAACATAGCAGCCAGTTTTCAAGAGCAGTGCACGACGCGGTTTTAAATGCGGCGGTAAATCAGACAAGTGGCGTATTGCAATAGCAGACGGTAAATTGAGAAATTAATTTTCGTAATAGTACAATCAAGATGTCATGCCATGTTGAACCTTTTCAAAGTTATGATGTTCATGAAGCAAACAAGGTAATGTTCGAATTGTTCACTGGTAAATGAAACACCTTCCTGGTGACCATGATTTCCCCGCTAACAGACATTAATAGCTTGCAAAGAAAAAGAGCATGCTTTGCGTAACGAAGCGTTCCAATCTTTTGACAAAAATTAATTAAATATAGCGTTTTCCTGGCTCATACATGACAGGTGCCGTGTGCAGGCAGCTAACATTTATTCTTGAATCAGTGTGCACATTGCCTTTGCAAGAGAAGAGGTGTAGCAAGCATCTCCTGTTGCCTCTACGTGTTTGGATTACCGTCATTGGTCGCACAACTGTGTGTATTTAATGTCTTTTTAAAACTGCTTTAACACGGCTGTGTAAGGAAAGTGTGAGGTAGTAGTTCTACTCTAGAACGTTTCAAGCTCTAATGACTTTGCATGTCATGAAGCATTTGTGACATACTGAGACGGTAACTGTGTCAAGTACAATTTCCTGGACTGTTGCCATTTCATTTAGGGTCGACAACAGTGTTTGAGGATGTCGAAGTGGTGAGCTCGGCACCAGAGGGGCCCTACGAGGTGGTTGGGGACTCGTCCCAATCATTCGCACCACGTGCCGCGACTCCGCAACAGCAAACCCCACCAAGCACTGCGCAAGCAGCAGCAGGTGGTGCGGGGCAAGCGGTAGGCGCTAGGGCTGCTGCAGGTGCACCGAGGGCACGACGGGGTAGGTAGCACGAAACAACTGTGGCAGCAACAAGTTCAAGTAACTATGTTGTAATGTTGCAGGCTGAAAAGACAGCCAAATTACGAAAAAGGAAAGCACGCAATAAGGAAAAACACTGCAGTCAGATACAACCTTAAAAGTCTGCGGCAGTTTCTCCTCAAAGGGGAACGAACACAAGCCTGTCCAAATGAGCACTCCCTCTACAGTAATGTCGTGGGTCAGGCGGCTGGTCAACCCATTTTTGCAGAGCATTGTCAAATGCATGAGTAGGACTATTTGTTTAGTTGCAGAAACAACAGGCTGCCGCGCTTCGGTAATCTGGGCTGGGCCTCGGCGGACTTCTTAGGTTGTATCCGACGTTAACACATTTGTGAGGGGTGCATGTGGAGAAAATGTGGCATATGTATACCATTTCATGAACACTTTGCCACACACGAATAAGTAACAGTTGTTGTGGAACATGCACTTTTTTTGTTTATTTGCATGAGGCAAGAGACAAGTATACCATTTAAAACTGCCAGAAGGGTACACCACAGCACAATATAAATGGCACATATGACTCGCACAGCAAACACAAAGCTCACTGTAAGCACATCTCTGCAAACAAGGCTCCCAGTAATACCATGTGACATATGCATAGGTCGGCAAACTCGCTCATGGGTCGACTCACTCAGACTCAGATTGGGCCTAGAGTTCAAATGAGTGCAGTCGATGAAAATGTAGGTGAGTCTGAGCTTGAGTGACTCCTAAGTGCAAAATATATTTCGTGAGCTCCATCTTATATCAGGTGACGTATGGTCCTCTCCAGTAATCTTTACCATTGCCATGTGCCTTATATCGGCTTACATTTATACTCAAGCTTATTCACACATATCTCAGCGGAGTAGCATTCGTGCGCCACCTCAATATCCATTAAACAGAGGCATGAGTCACGGAGGGGGGGGGGGGAGCGTCTTGAGCCCCCCCCTCCCGAACTCTTTCTTGGGAAGTTCTTGATGAAAACATCTCGTGTGAGTAGCGTATTTTATGAAAATGTCCCAAGTTGAAAGCTCCGATAACTCGTATCTGACGGTACAAGATCAAAAGGGATACTGCAGAGCATCAATTATGTGTGATATTAACGTTAAAGAGCACCACACCATGATGCAAGAAACTTAATTCAACGCTCACAGACTCATGAGTCTACTCACGCAGACTCAGTCAAGAAATACATTTTCTTCTGATAGTTCACTCGGGCTCAAACTGACGCCTCGAGCTGAGCCTGAGCGAGTCAGTTCATGAGTCCGTGAGCGTGAAGTGAGGTTTTTGGATCATGGTGTGAATTCTCTTTAAAGGAGTGGCGACAAAAAATTTTGGAGGCGACATAACCCGTGGGCCAGGTTTCTGAGGACACAAGCATCAGCTATGAAATATCAACGGATAATACAGCCTAGAACATATTTAAATTAATTTTAACGTGCGCGTCGCGTCACTGCGCGCGATAGCCGCCTTTGGTTTGGGCGTCAACAACCAACAGCCACCTGCGTAGTCACCTATGTATACACAGTAACCTCTTTGGGTCCCGCCTTACTCCGTGCTATTTAAAACCTACAGTGCAACTGGGCACTACTACACTGTCTCCAACGACTTAAACATCGAGCGCTTGCACAAATAACCTTTGAAGTCGTGATAAGTGGGTCGTTGACTACTTATTGCAACAGAAAAAAAAAAACAAGACGCAAAATTCCGTGTCAGCTCCTTAAATGGCAATACCACACATAATCGACGCTCTATGGCGGGCCTTTTCATCATGTACCTTGAAACAGCACAAGTTATTAGTGATTGCAATGCAGTAAGGATGTCCTTATCAAATATGTGACTCGCACGAGCTATATCTCTGAAGAATGTCTCATGAAAGTGTTTCCAGGGGGGGGGGGGGGGTAATGGGTCATGGCATTCCCCCCTCATCCGCCTCTGATCAATAAACATGGAGGTGACGTGCGAACGCTAGTGCGTCGAGGCATGTGTGAATAAATTTGAGCATAAACGTAGGCTGCTTAAAGGCTGATAGTAATGCTGATAGGCGAGTAGGCAGGACCATAGGTCGGCAATAAAAGGTGGAGGTCACTCAGCCTCAGTCAGGAAATGTTTTGCAGTTATGGGCTCACTTAGACTCATTAGCATTTACCTTAAACGGACTCATGCGGACTTAGACTAAAAGTTTTCCTAAACTGGACTCAGTGGGACTGACACTCACCACAATATTACTCACCCAGACGCACTCAGACTCACGGCTCAGTCTGAGTGAGTCACTCAAGTGAGAGTTTGCCTACATATGGTCTGAGCGAGTCCGGTTCAGGAAAAGGTTAGTGAGTCAGAGTCCGACTAATACCCCTGTCACACGGCACGTGTAATGTCATTCGCAGCGAATGACATTCATAACGAATGTCATTGCCATCTTGCATTCCGAGTCTACACGGCTTTATATAGAAATGACATTCGCAATTGATGTCAGTGTTTATCGGCAGGCTTCTATGGTACCGAAAAGTTACAGATCGCGCATTTAATTTACATATTTTCTCTTTATTGTTAGTAATACAACGGTAAACATTGACCGGCTGATTCAAAATATACTGCGACGTGATACAACAGCATCAGTTGAAAAAAAATAATCGTACCGCTCACAACTTGCAGTCGGCAAAATTTGGGACCGTCACAGCGTTCATAAATTTGTGACCGCGATGAATGATGATCAGTGCAAACGAACTTACATTGCTCTCCAGCTGCTGCGAATTAACCATCACAACCGAGTGAAGCGGTTCAAGCTTGCTATTGAAAAAAGATCACATACGACGAGGGATTTCGAGCTGCGCCTACACGCCAATACTTTTACGTTGGCTGCTCTTTGGGCTTCGACTTCGTCGGCAGCGAATTGTGGTGCTTCCCAAGAAAGGAAAATTGATGTGAAAACACTCTCCCTAACCTGGTGAAAACACTCTCCCTAACCTCCCCCTAACCTACTAGCGAGTGCTACCGCGGCGGCGCTTCACCAAAACAACAGCAAGCGTTTGTAAACATGGCTGACAGGAGGCACGAGCGTCATGTCGGAGTCTGGGGAAGAGAATATACCTGGACCAATTGATCCCACTATCGCGTTGTACTTTAAAAATTTACGAAAAGTTAACAACAACCTTTAATAAACATCTGAACATCGTTTACACTTGCTTTAAGATATCAATTTTGTAATCTCGTGTTAAGCGCCTGTTGACGAGATTACGCATGTCGCACTTGAATGAGTTCGGTGAACACATTCAACGGGCGAATGTCATTAGGTGTGAATGTCATTCGCTATGCCCGTGTAGCAGCAGCAAACATAACATTAACATCTAATGTCATTCCGCGGCGAATGACATTACAGGTGCCGTGTGACAGGGGTATAAGTCAGGTTGAGAAAAATTGCAGTGAGTCTGAGTCCGAGCAAGCCCTGAGAGCGAAATTTTTCTGCTGAGTGAGCTCCAATAGTTCTGCCAACCTATGGGCATATGAAACTACAAGGCTGACGGACCCTGTGCTGAAAGGTACAGTGATGTGACATAAATCAAGTCAAAGGCACAATGTGTACAGAGCATAACTTCACAAAGGTGCAGCAGTACGAAATGCACATCACACATAGTCAGCAAAACAAGAGGACCTACTGCAGTGTTTCTCTTTGACGCGAGGCAAAACAGAGCTCCACATGTGTACTGGATGAAATGTGTGCATTAAAATGCAACCTCTACCACAAAACGACGTGCACCAAATCATAACAGGAAAAAAAACCGATTTGCACATAGCACTAACTGTACATTGCATGTGCAATTTTTTTCTTTGATAACTCGTCATTGACCAAGCAAATTCAAGAGGAACTGTCTGCACAGATGTGGCCGCTTGGCCACGTCTGAGCAGACAGTTCCTCTTGCATTTGCTTGGCAGGGCATGATTTACGTGGAGTTGCCTCGGCTTGTCTGCCAGGTGCAACGATGTAGTTTTTCTCATTGTAGAACCACAACAGGTTGCATTTTTTTAACCAGAGGACTCAATGCAAGTTGCATGTTAGCGTACACTGCGGTCTAGTGCTGGTGAAAAAAACCACATTCAGTCACATGGTGTACTACGCATAAACTGAACTTTTTAACACAATCCAATTAGCATTCTTTTTTTTTTTGGCACTGTCTTCAAACATGTGTATGCAATGAATACAGGAAGGAGGCGCACGGCTGACCGCCACTTGGCGTTCTTTGAGCGGCGCCTCGCCTTAGAAGCGGAAACGCGTGAAAGAGCTGCAGCTCAGGAGGACCGGCGGCTAGATCTGGAAGAAAGGCGCCTGACCTTCCAAGAGAGGGAGCTGCAGCAGCGCATGCGCGAATTCGAGGATGCGCAAGAGGAGCGGCGCCAGGAGAGGGCCATGTTGCTCCAACAGAATCAGCAGCTAGCGAACGTGCTGCAGGCACTTGCTGATAAACTTAAGAAATAAACATTCACAATGTCTTTTTCATTCGTTCTCGTTGTTCCCAGTCATGGCTTTTCATTCCTCTGAAAGATCATGAATGTACAGGCTAGGGTGCTGGATAAACGTTTCATTTTAAATGGTTTGCAGCACTGCATGTCCAACTGCGCTGCAGTTGAGCCCCTCAATAACAAAATTCTCACAGCAACCAAACAATCTGGTGTCTCCGTTGAACATCCATAGAATTCATTGCATTTGTCTCCTATCGACAGTGCAGAGATTTTCAGAAATCACTCCCACAATTAACAAATATGTCAGGTAGGGATCACCGATGTTTTTTTTTCAGCTCATTAGGTAGCCGTAAACGCACATTTTCACCCACAAGTACTGGTGTGACTACTGTCGTTTGCAATCAGCCGCTGATAGCAACAAGCCTTCTTTTTCTTTCCACTGAGAACACTTCCTTGCCAACACCTCTTCTGGCAACCACATCGGCACATGAAACTTCAAGCGACCACACGCACAAAAGTGTCGGCATGCCGACAGACATTCAGCAGACTGTCTAACTGCATGCTTGCGCATCTCTCCGTATGCACTTGAAGATCTCCTGCCTTTTGCTTGCTAGCAGCGGCCTGTTTGGCCTTTTGAAGAGATCCTGCCTCCTATTAAAAAGTGTGCGTTTCTGTTGCTTCGGTAGAAGTCTGGGATCATCTGTCAATTCGCGAAAGGCAGAAGAACAGGCGGCTATTGTAGTGGAGTTCGGCATCCCGCAATTGATCTGCCCATTTTCTAAATTTTGTGACGAATTGTCACGAAAACAAAACTTGCTTCCCCGCAGATTTTGCTATTGAAGGGTGCGACTGTATTTTGCTACAATCCTATTTCTCAGCAATGCCCAATTCAAGTGCTACTTGTACAGATTGCGCCAAAGTTCACTGTTTCGCTTGCCTTAACAGCAATGGAGAGTGTCTGACCAAACCAATGTTTGGTGTGAGGGGATACATACCAACAACTTTTTCATAATGGCATGCATGCCCCCCACATCACTTTTCACCAATGCGTTTCTCATTGTGTTTGACCTAACAAAAAAGCGTCAACACATCCCATGTGCACACTTGACCACCGTCGTTGACTGGTGGGCGTTATGTCTGGAAGCTCATTTGTTGCACCATCAAGTGGCAGCAATATGTAGAGAATTGCGCTGTTCTTTTCTTTACTGATCCCTATACTGGTCGTAACGTACTCATGCTGGTCACGCGTCTCCTGAACACTGGCCATTCAACAGGAATGATTTGGCAAAAAAATTCTTCTTTTCGGCTGCGCATGCCAGTTGTACTGCACAAAGTTCCATCAGCTGATCCATCAGCTATTCTTCACCTGCGAACGTGCTCCTTTTTTTCAGACAGCTTTTTCCTTGCTGTAAGCATCACTCAAGCTCGAAACAAGTCGGCCACCACTCTTTACATGCTCCAACTCCCTACGCACACCTGTCACAACATAATGATGTGCCACTTTGAAAGTGATAAAAAGCACTACACGGCACATACCCCACGCGAACTGTCAAGATGTACCCCTACACAACAGTGATGCAAATGTGCACCACACAATGCAAAACACGAGGAAGCATTGCTTACAAACTGCCACACAATGGGAGAAAAAAAACACTTGAACATAACATTCGGGAGAATGCAGAGGATTACACAAGAACACTGGAAACTATGACTAGAAACTCTGTCTGCTATGATGCATCGCATGGGAGTGCAATTACAGAACACGGCCCATACGCCACGCGAACTGTCAAGATGTACCCCTACACAACAGTGATGCAAATGTGCACCACACAATGCAAAACACGAGGAAGCATTGCTTACAAACTGCCACACAATGGGAGAAAAAAAAACATTTGAAGATAACATTCGGGAGAATGCAGAGGATTACACAAGAACACTGAAAACTATGACTAGAAACTCTGTCTGCTATGATGCATCGCATGGGAGTGCAATTACAGAACACGGCACATACCCCACGCGAACTGTCAAGATGTACCCCTACACAACAGTGATGCAAATGTGCACCACACAATGCAAAACACGAGGAAGCATTGCTTACAAACTGCCACACAATGGGAGAAAAAAAACACTTGAACATAACATTCGGGAGAATGCAGAGGATTACACAAGAACACTGGAAACTATGACTAGAAACTCTGTCTGCTATGGTGCATCGCATGGGAGTGCAATTACAGAACACGGCACATACCCCACGCGAACTGTCAAGATGTACCCCTACACAACAGTGATGCAAATGTGCACCACACAATGCAAAACCGAGCAGGACATTGCATGGAACAACACAGCAAAATAATTAAAACCAAATACAGAACAAGTCCACAGCAAAGCTACACATGGCCAACCAAAAGCAGATTAGTTGAAGCGTGGCACCAAGTAATCCTCTAAAAGTAGTGCCCGAAGGCCAAAAAACATGCCGGTTTGGCTGCCGTACAAACAAGTGTGGCAGTTCGTTAGCAATGTAGCCACTCGGTACATGCGACCGACATTCTGAAGAAGAATCTTCTGGTTCTTCTTAAAATCCACGAAAGCAAACTCAGCTACGACCTTTCCGAATCCCCACTCAACGGCGTGCCGAACGGTGCTCATGCCCTCGTTGAAAAGCTGTTGCTGCTCGGTGAGGGTAGCACCTCCATAGGGTCGCATCAGCAGGGGCCGTAGTGGGTATGCCGGGTCACCATAAATGCAGTAGAGGCACCCGCGTGTAAGGCGCTGCAGCTTGCCATACAGACCACTTTCTCCCAGGATGCCTGTGCACACAGACACAAAAGAAGACAAAACCTTTGAGCTTTGCACATTAAGAAGTTGTAGATGCAGGTCAATACCATGTTGCGACCATGGCACATACTTTGCTTGCAAATTCAACGTTTTCTACCTGCAATTTCATCACGTATGCAATATTTTGTCAGTCCTTCAAGCCTTGATTAAACAAAACCATGGGCAGTGACAAGGTGACAGCAGTGCTCCGTTACAGGCAAGGCCATGAAATCTCACATTTTTAGGGTAACAGCACTAACTCCACCTTTGTGAGGCCCTTCAATAAGTACGTGATTACTTTGGCAATACATCATTGTGTTCACATCAGGGGCATTCCGTACTCACAGAGTACCAACGCTGAAGTTGCGTTTGTACCATGTGTAAACCTTACTGCGAAGTTTCAGTGCTAGGGAAGCAAGAGACCTCCACTAACCAGCGTCGTGTCTACTGCCAGGGTACGGTCCGTCGAGCTCGCACACAATACCGTTGGCGCCCATGACGGCCTGGTACTTAAGCGCGTGCACTCGCTTGTTGCCCGAAAAGCAGGACCTCTGGTCGACAGATGGACGGCAGATCGATCTTGCAGTGCTGCCCACCCAGCATTTCATCAATGGGTGGCCGCGGTTGTGGACAACCTGCATGGGTGAAATAAAACACGAATATTACGTTTACATTTACACCATTACGAGGTTATCACACTTGGAAGTAATTTAGTGCGCGAATTGAAACCAAACGACTTGTCGCACACTCATATGAAGCTAACTATCGCTCTTTCGTGGTACGTATAATAAGGTAATCCAAATCAAAATTGTTCGCGCTCACCTGAGAGAACACGTTGAGATCGCCAAGTGTAAGCCATGTGTCGTGTCGTGAGGTCGCCGAGCAGGTGCCCGAACGCACGGTCAATGTGAGGCATCACTTCGCTGACGATGCTCGACATGGTGGACGAAGCCCGCCCAAAGAGCGGTTCGATGTCGTACCACCGGTTTGGGTACGATAAACGTCGTAGAGTCATCAAAAGTGCCTCCTCACCAGACACGGCGACACCCTGCGCGCTACGCACGACTTGAGGGATGCGCAGACCTTCCGTAAGTTTTTTAACATGCTCCTGTTCAAAACGGAACCATCGTCGGAAAGTCTGCGGGTCCAGGGCGCTGGCGTTGAGGAGGCCGCTAGCAGACTTCTATGTGCGCGTTCTGGGTTCCCAAGGCACAACGAGTAATAGGTCTTCTAGATCACTCCACGACATGTCGAAGTAGACCATCTCACGGCACAAAACGCTGTGACGCATTCGTCGAAGCCGCGGCATTTTGGCGGGAGACGAGCGGGACTACATAATCAACTACACAAAAGACCGATTCGGATTGGATTGTCTTGGCTGCGTTTGCGACAACGCATCTCACAACCAAAAATTTTTACACGCAAGGAACACGTCGCACGTAATCAGAAATGGTAACAATAAAATAAAACTCTTTTTTTCATCAAAAACTTGCCTGTGCGTGCAAATAAATCATGCATCTTACTATGGTGTCGCTGCGAGCGTGCGTTAGCGTTTGCGGAGGACAAACGCTATTCGAAAACTCATATGGCGCCCTTACGCTAAAGCTACGCCCGCAAGGACCGTAAAGCTTTGCGTACGCTATTCGAAAACTCCCTATCATTGTACCACGGCCGCTGGATAAAAAAGAAGGTGCGGCCTGTTGCGTGCCGCCGAGGTGGCGTCTCGGGCCTAGTTCACCTCGCGCCCGCTATTGGCGCCTCTGCTCCTCCCTCGGCGCAGGGCGTCTCCACATCATGGCGCAGGCGTCTCCACAATCTATCTGTGCCGCAAGTTCTCTCTTTTTACTGACCCCGTCCAGGAGGACAGTGATAGAAAATGGGCAGTAGCAGTACGAGACAGTGCAGGAAGCTGAGACGTCGATGTGGCAGGCGGCTATGAAGAAGAAACCTAGCCTGGCCGTGTACAGCGCTCACAAGACCACCATCTCCGCAGAACGATTATACGACAATAGTGTCGGCAGTGCCCTTTTGTTTGAGGCCCGTGCTGGAGCGCTCCGCACTCAGGTGTACCGGCGTCACTTCGACCCGGCGTTGGCGGACGGTACTGTGCAGTGCCGCATATGCGGGAAAGACGAGAACATTTAACACATTGTGTTTCACTGTGAGGGCCTGTGTCCTCGTCAGCCAGATGGCGCCACACTACCAGAGACACTCGGCTTCGTGGGACGACTGCGGCTAATCGGGTGGAGGCAGCAGCCGCGATGCCAATAGCACCCCCAGGCAGTGACAGCTATAACAAAAGGAAGGCTTCTGAAGTGGTGGTCAGGGAGACAGTGAAGAATTGTTATGTTCATGGACCTGTTGTGATTTTTCTTTTTCTCGATTTTTTTTCCTTCGTTCCGCTCAGGACACTAAAAGGTGCCCCCCCCCCCCGATATAAAGGGGAAGACCACAGACATCATCATCATCATCATCATCGGAGAAGCGCTTCTACATGCATTGGTACGGGCGACAGTGACTCCAATCAGGTCGTCAATAAGCGTTTTACAGTTGCACATCACAGCTTGAATATTGCAGTCGTTATTAGAAGGGCCCATTACACCACATATGTGAAAAGATTGCCCTAGGAGCGCCAATCTTTCGTAGAGTGGGCATCAATACTCTCCATGAATGCTGCCCGTTTGAATCATCCGCAGCGAAAAGTCTCACTGATCCCGTTAATGGGGAGGCAATCGCCGGACAGATTCCAAGGGCTGGCGTGTCGGCCCACCGAAGCGCACCACGAAATCACAGACAATTTAAATGTAATTCCTTCTAGTGCACCAGCGAAGGCCGGCTGCGGTCAAAAGACCGAGTTAGAGCCAAGAGTTGACAACATAAAATGTATTCTCACGGTAAGGCAGTACAAGCATCACACAAACTTGCACACTCGGCTGGTATCAATTACAACTCACAACATCACTCAGATGGTGTTTTTAAAACAACGGGAACAAACTTACCGCGCTGAAAGTGCAATCTCATCCATTAGAAACTATCCAAGAACACTTAAAGGCCTTGAATATTCACCAAACGTGTGCAGCACATAATTCTTCGAACGTTTCTCGAATTTTTCTCTTCCAGGAAACAAACAAACTCCAGCGCTGATCGTCGTCTCGGCGACACTCTTCAAAACACCCCGCAGGGGCGTCTGCGCAGGCAGGCGTTTGGTGTGTGGCGACACCACGGCACCCGAGCTAACGGGGGGCTTGAACCCCCCTCCCACGCCTCGCCGTGCGTGGCATTGCCGTGTCCGGGGTAAAGGGGGGTCCTGGGGGTTGAGCCGACGCCGGGTGTTTGGACCTTTAAGGCCCGCCGGCAGAGGCAACACACCCCTTTGGCCCCGGCTTCACGTAGACGGCACCCCTGGGCTGACCCACCCAGGGGAAATCGGCAGTCGCCTTTTCCTATCCCCCCTCTCCGAGCTTTTTCTTTTCTCTCTCTTCTTTCCTTCCTGTCCTGTCTCCTACTCTCTTCAATTACTTCTTCATTTTCGTAGGCGGCTTGGGTTAACCATGTATATGTGTCCTCTCTTGGACATAGTATATTAGGTTATAGCGGCATTGCACGGCTGGCGTCTGCAGCCTTACATGGTAAGTGCTGCGGTGACCCCATGTTGGACTCCATGGTGGGTGGCCGCCACTGCTGCCGAAACACACACAACAATCATGGAAACACCTCCATTCCCCCGCCTCTTTGATCGTTACCCTCAGAAGATGGTACGCACCGATGAAATACTGAATTCTTTGACCCGACCAACAGAAACATTTCCTAAATTTCATGTGCTCCACGGCCTGAACCCTGACAAACTCGCAAGAACTATTTCTCCATTCATAGTTGCAAAATGCTTGACCGAAGCCTTAGGGCTACAAGGTAACCAGAATGGCGAGCGGTGACCTTCTTCTGGAGGTCCCAGTGAAACAGCAATATCAAAAGCTCAACAGTCTCGAAACACTTGGAAGTGTACCCATTACAGTGTCACCCCACAGGCTCAATGAATAGCTCACGCGGAGTCGTTTCTGAAGCAGACCTCATTGACTTGCCTGAAGCTGAACAGCTGGAGGGATGGAAAAACCAGAACGTGACTGATGTGAAGCGAATCGTTATTAGAAGAGAAGGCAAAGGAAACCCCAACCAAACATCTTATTCTTACATTTGCATCCAGTGTTGTTACCCCAGACCATCGAAACAGGTTACATTAAATTAAGTGTCAGACAGTCCACGACGTTGCTTGCGACGTTGCTCCACGACGTTGCTTGCGACGTTGTCCACGACGTTGCTTGCGATGCCCAATCCACGACGTTGTTTCCAATGTCAAAGATTTGGCCACGGATCACTGAGCTGCCGTGGTCATCAAACTTGCGCTAAATGCGGTGTACAAGGTCATCCATCTGACAACTGTGCCAGCACACCACACTGTGTCAATTGCGACGGCAATCATCCTGCATACTCACGTTCATGTCCAAACTGGAAACAAGAAAATGATATCATCGCATTGAAGTACAAAGAGAACATTCCTTTCCGCGAAGCCCTTAAAAGGTGCTCACCATTTCACACCACACCTTATGCTGATGCGGGGCGCCGGGGGGCAGCGTCGCATCGGTCTCCGCCACTCCTTCGGTCTGCGCAGAGCGACCCGTCGGCTGTGGCGCCTCCCCCAAGGCGGCAGTAGTTCAGTCTACTCCGCCAACTCGCGAACAGGGACCATCGACCCCAGGGTCGTCGGGTCTCAAGGCCTCGTCACACCAGGCGAGGCCCGACACTCGAAACACTAGCCCGCACGTGCGGGCACCCAGTGCCTCCGAGCAGGCAATGGACACGGCATCGGTACCTCTGGTGCCGAAACACCGGCGCAGTTCTCTTTGGACCGCGCCAAGAAAACAAAGAAGCCAATAACTGGGCCGGACGTACGTCCTGCCTCCTGAAACAAACTATCCCACTTGAACACTCCACACTTCCCATTTGTACACACAGCAGTTTTTTATGTTTAATATGCAGACACAAACATTACAGTGGAACATCCGAGGCCTTCTTCGAAACCTCGATGACATACAAGAACTCCTGCACGAACACAATCCAAAAGTGCTGTGTGTACAAGAGACACACTTAAAACAAAAACACACAAACTTCCTACGCAATTATGTAATCTTCCGAAAGCACCGAGATGATGCCATGGCGTCATCCGGTGGCGTAGCAGTTATAGTCAATCAAGGCATAGCGTGTACGCATTTACCTCTTCAAACTCCCCTTGAAGGCAGTGGCTGTTCGAGCCGTTCTCTTCAATAAACTCATCACAATTTGCTCTGTCTACATACCCCCCACACCACGAATCTACAAAAATCTGAATTCTAGTCCCTTATAGATCAGCTACCAGAACCTTATCTAGCCCTTGGGGACTTCAATGCACACAGCAGTCTCTGGGGTGATTCTCGTTGCGAATGCGCGAGGTCGTCTCATTGAACAGTTCCTTTTCTCTTCTGGCGCATGTCTTCTGAATCAGAAACTCCCAACATATTACAATCTCGCAAATAGAACATTCTCATCCATAGACCTCAGCATTGCATCTCCGTCCGTTCTCCCCCTCCTTAACTGGGAAGTAATTGGGAATCCCTATGGAAGTGACCACTTCCCAATAGTTCTCAGCGCACCAGTAGCAAATCAGTGTCCCCCCACACGTTCCCAAATGACAAACTGACACATCCGATTGGGAACAGTTTCGAAAACTTACTCTCCTTAAGTTGGACTGACTTGTGTGCCTTAAGCATAGAAGGTGCTGTGGACTACTTCCCAACATTTATGATTGATGCTGCAACCAAATGCATCCCACAAACAAAGGGACTGTCTGGCAAACCACGTGTGCCATGGTGAAATAACGATTGTCGAACCGCGCGCAAGAAGCAAAACAAAGCATGGAGGTTGCTTCGGGACTCTCCGACAGCCGAGAATCTTTCAGATTTTAAAAACATCAAGTCGCAAGGCAGGAGGACGCGCCGACAAGCTAGAAAGGAAAGTTGGCACAAGTTCTTATCAGGTATCACTACATATATACAGAAGGGTAAAGTCTGGAACAGGGTCAGTAGGGTAATAGGAAGACAAACATATTCACTCCCTCTAGTAAACACACAAGGCAACAGCTTGGAAGACCAGGCGAACTCCCTGGGCGCGCATTTCGAACAAGTGTCCAGCTCCGCGCACTACTCTGAGGCCTTCCAACGCTACAAAACAAGAATAGAAAAACAAAAACTAGAGCGCAAATGCAGAAAATACGAGGCATACAATGAACCTTTTTGTTTACCTGAGCTACAGGCCTTTCTAAACTGCTGCAATAAATCCGCCCCAGGTTCTGACCATGTAATATATGAAATGCTGAAAAACCTACCTCTCGAAACACAAAAAAACCCTACTTTCCCTGTACAACGCCGTATGGTTTTGCGGCGAGATTCCCTCTGCCTGGAAGGGAAGCCATTATTATTCCGATCCTAAAACAGGGCAAGGGACCCATCCTCAGTTTCAAGCTACATGCCCATAGCCCTCACAAGCTGTCTTTGCAAGGTTTTCGAAAAAATGATCAACAGGCGACTCGTACACTTCCTTGAAACAAATCATCTACTTGACCCATACCAGTGTGGATTTCGAGAGGGTAGATCCACCACAGATCATCTTTTACATATCGAGGCACAAATCCGTGACGCATTCATTCACAAGCAATTTTTTCTTTCCGTGTTTCTCGACATGGAAAAGGCCTACGATACAACATGGCGTTTTGGAATATAAAAAGACCTGACCGACCTTGGCGTACGTGGGAGAATGCTAGATATTATAGAGAGTTACCTGTTGAATCGTAACTTCCGTGTCAGAGTAGGGAATGTTTTATCACGACCATTTCTCCAAGAAACTGGAGTACCACAGGGTGGTGTTCTTAGCTGTACACTTTTTATTATCAAAATGAATTCTTTGCGTGTTTCCATCCCGCGAAATATGTTTTATTGCATGTATGTCGACGATGTCCAACTTGGTTTTAAATCAGGCAACCTTTCGATGTGCGAGAGGCAGGTCCAGCTAGGCCTAAACAAAATCTACAAATGGGCAGACGAGAATGGTTTTAGTTTTAATCCACAAAAAAGCACCTGTGTCCTGTTCTCTCGGAAGAGAGGCCTTTATCCCGATCCTGATATTGGCCTGCATGGCCAACATCTTTCCGTGAAGACAGAGCAGGGGCGTAGGCAGAAATTTTTTTCGGGGGGGGGGGGGGGGGGGGCACCACCTTGATTTCGGGAGGGGCACCTCCTTGAAATGGTCATTTTTCGCTCTGTATGCCATGGCGAAAAAAAAATTCGGGTGGGGGGGGACACGTGCCCGGTGTGCCACCCCCTGGCTACGCCACTGAGACAGAGCACAAATTCTTAGGCCTAATCTTAGATAGTAAGCTAACGTTCCATATCACACATTAAGTATTTAAAAAACAAATGCATAAAAACAATGAATGTTCTCAAAGTTCTGTCACACACTTCGTGGGGTAGTGACAAGAAGTGTCTGATGGATCTGTATAAAAGCCTCATACGCACTCGCTTAGACTACGGGGCAATAATCTATCAGTCTGCAACACCAAGCGCCTTAAAGATGCTTGATCCAGTCCACCATCTAGGCCATTCGCCTTATCTAACGGGCGCCTTTCGCACTAGCCCCGTAGAAAGTCTCTACGTTGAATCGAATGAGTGGTCGCTCCATCTGCAGAGATCCTTACCTTATCATTTGTATATTTTCTCAAGGTGAACGCAAACAAAGAACACCGCTCACACTCCACAATCAATGATCTGTCCACTACAGCCCTTTTTCACAACCGCCCTTCGATTCGAGAGCCCAACGCACTTCGTGTAAGGGGCCTTGCTGAGGAAATGGGTGTGCCACTTCTCGAACACCGTTTGGCGGGCCCCGCTGCAAATCTCCCGCCGTGGCAGTGGCAGTTCATAGACTGTGACATTTCCTTCGTGGAAGTTACAAAACACGCCCGTCTTGCACACATCCATACATATTTCCTTTGAACTGCAGCACAAGTACACCTGTCCTGAATTCTTTACGGATGCCTCCAAGTCTCACACTTCTGTGTCATACGCAGCCGTCGGCCCATCTTGTTCAGATGTCGGTGTTCTGCACACTAATACAAGCATTTTCACAGCAGAAGCATATGCGATACTTGCGGCCGCGAAACACATTGAACAACTCAAACTACAGAAGGCAGTAATATACACTGATTCCCTGAGTGTGGTAAGAGCTTTAAAAACCATGAAAATACACAGAAATCCAGTCCTTGTCTCGCTGTACACAATCTTATACACAATTTACACGCTCAGACAGCATATCGTAGTGTGCTGGGTGCCCGGGCACCGCGAGATCCAAGGAAACGTGTTGGTGGACCAGCTAGCTGCCTCCGCCCATGAAAACGCTACCGCCAGTACATCCATAGCTGTCCCTGCACTCGACCTCAAGCCTTTCCTCAAACGAAAGCTCAGGGACTACTGGCAGCGGTTATGGGACAGGCAAACGCAAAATAAACTTCATCTTATCAAGCCACATCTCGCGCATTGGCCGCCAGTATCGAAGTCACGCCACACAGAGGTAACACTCACCAGATTAAGAACAGGACACACACACAGCACACACTCACACCTTTTGTCCGGTGATGATCCACCTTTGTGTGATAAGTGTGGTGAACCACTCACTATCCTGCACATTCTTATCCAATGCACCGAATTAGATCATTTAAGAAAAAAGTACTTCCCATTAGCATTCCGAGAACAAATACCACTACATCCATCGATGCTTATGGGCAGCGAACCGGTTTTTAAAGATCATTCTGTGTTGGCGTTTTTAAAAGAAATTCAAAGCTTTCATGTAATATACCCTGGCAACCCGTAGCAAAACCTCTGAAAGAGGTTGTTGCTGCGGCAGCTTTATTAAAAAAGACACCTGCCTCCCTGCCTTTGGCGTCAAAGGCCTTGAGGAGGCATTCGTGCTGTTTTCATGCCTCTCATTTGTAGATACCATAGTCACTTGCAATTCATTCCACACCCATAGATCACATCACGTATCGCCGCCATATTTTTACACTCTATGCACAGCTTTTACGCTTCTATATAGCGCGTTATTTTAGGCCTCTATACAGCCGTAATACACCCTGTCATCAAAATCATTGGCCATCGCTAACACCACATCAAAGACATGGCGCTCTTTGGCCACCTATGGCCCTTGCGCCACAAAGCCCCACTAATCATCATCATCTTTAAAACAGAGCTCTCACGGCGTCATCACTCGATTCTTGAAGATCGACTGAGCCACACGACTCACCCGAACAACATAACTCCTTCGATAACCCCGCACTACGACCTCTCGTTTGGATCCTTCCCTGCTTCGCGAACATTCCAAGTTATTGCTCGGCGCGTACCACAGCAACATCTAGGGGAAAGGGGTTCGTCTCGTCGGTCCGTCTGCGGCGGTCGGCCCCCAAAAGAGGCCCCAATACCGTGCGCTTTTGTTCATCCAGCGACCGCGCCGCTGCGATGTCTCGAATTCTCCTGATCTGCGCCGGCGTTAGGCTGTCGCGATGGCGTCTTCGGTGTAGAGAGCAAGGGCGCGGCCTGGGCGCCTTTTGATACTTGTTTTCCTTTTCTCATTGCGCGCGACCGTCGGCACGGCGGTGATTTGATGCTGTCGTCTGGAAGCAGCGCCGCACGTCTGATTTGACGCTTATTTGCGACAAAAAGAAGGTTCCTATTACGAATAATACGCTTCCCGATAGAGGGGTGTGCGAATAATTCGATTCGACTTTCGAATAGCTGATATTTGAAGTTTCGAATAATTCGACAGGCCGAATATCTAAAAAGCGACAAAGGCCAATGGTGCAACTTGGTTAGGGTGGGTGGCTAAAACAAACGCTATCGCCACTACAGTAGGCCTTTAGTTAAAACTTGCACCGATATCCTGGTTCAAAAGCGAGTGTATGTTTATTTTAAAGGAGATTCTGCCATTTTCCGCACGTAAAAAAACACATGGCAGAACTGTCAAGCCCTCCACAACTTCTTTTTCCGAAACGAAGGCATGGACTTCTTGCGTAGTTCGTTCGCGTACGCCGCAAGTGACGTAAAACGTCCCGACTTTGGCCCGCGATACCCTCAGTGGTTGGCTTCACACGTGGAAATTTGTTCACGCTGTGCATTCGCCACTGCCGCACCGCACGACTAGTCCAGAAAAAATCCCATGGATCCGGCGCGCAACTAAAACCCTGCTGTGAACAGGCGCCCTAAGATTTTTGGGCCCGGAGCACCCATGGCGATGAAACACGACATTTCCGTTGTCAGGTGAGCCGTAATGCGCGACCACAGAAAAAAAAAATACAAAAAAAAAGCTAACATTATTTCCTCTGTTAGCCTTTAGGATGTTACGAGTGGCGCTACTGACTGGAATGGCAGCTCTTTTATGAACATGCTTACGCGCCCACAAAAGGTGGGGAAAAAAAAAAAAAAAAAAGCCATCAAGTGCGTAATAGCGCTGTCAGAACGCCGTAGCGTCTTTATTTTTCCTTTGTCTTGCCAAAACTGGCGGTACACGTTTCGTGTAAATACTATTCGATATTCGATTCGAATTCGACATTTTTGACCACTATTCGGTACTATTCGATTCGAATTCGATTCGAGATGAAATTTCACTATTCGCACACCCCTACAGTTCCCGACACTGTACATCGCAGGGGAATACGTCGTAATTCACAGTAGCGTCTCTAATCGCGTTCGAGCTGCTCAGTGGCACACAACAGCTTGGCGGCATCACACCACTGAAAAAAAAATGTCTGCCACACACGTGCGCACCAAAGAACCGTTCTCAAGCACAAGAAACATGACGCAAGCTGCCCCCCACACACGATCACACACCAAAAAAAAAGCACGAAGAAGCACACGAAAAAGCACACGGACACGAATAAATCCTGAGGCAACCCCATTGGAACACGAAGGGTCGTCTGCTTAATCGGGCTGGAGTTAGGGCGCCCTCACTAAAAAAGCGGCCCGCAACTGTCAACTCAGCCGAGACGCGCTCGCCCATTGACGGCGCCGCGACGCAACAGGCCGCACCTTCTTTTTTATCCAGGCGGCCGTGATTGTACTATCCTCTTAGGTTCACAAGCTTTTTTCGATTCAGTTGATTTAAATTATTTGACTGTTTCTCGCAAGTTGCGAGCACTGACGAGGACGGGAAACCTGCTTGCGTCAATCGAGCAACGTGGCCTTCAAAACCCTGCCTCATCAAGTGACAGCACATCTTCGACGGCGCGGACTTAAAACAGGAAAAACAATGCGTTTTCCTAACTAGCTTTGTAGGGGAAGATCTGAAATTCAAAATAGGTTTTTCAGTTCTTGGTGCATGCATGTAAAATGTGTGGTCAGAATCAAAAGTTAAGGTCAAGTCTAAACGCTGCAGTTTGTTACCCGTAGCAACAGGGAGAGTTGGGCTAGTTGGTTGGGGTTCATATTGAACAGCGCAAAAAAAAAACGAGACACAAAGAAGAGACCGCACAACACGAGCGCTGACTGACAACTAAATGCTTTATTCAAGCACAAAGAAAAAGAACGGAAAGAACAAAAATGCTCGCGCACCCTAAGCACATGGCTAGAGATTGCCGGCATGCAGCAAATTTAAGTATTGTGCCAAGTAAGCCATCTCGCAATCGAGCAACGCAATCGATGGAGTGCTTACACATGTGTCAACATTTTTGCTGATAGCAAAGGCTTCGGCTATCTCTCTAATGCGAGCATTATTGTGTCCGAAAACAGTGGTCGTGCAGCAGAACTCCGGTGAGCAGCCACAAGCAGCACAGTGGGCGGGCAAATGCGAATACGGCGCACCCTTGAGATAGCTGTCATGGTCGCGCAGGCGAATATTGAGGCAGTGCCCCGTTTGCCCCACATAAACTTTGCCGCACGACATAGGAATTGAATACACTACATTGCTTTTGCAAGGGACGAACTGTATTCGGTGTTTTACTGTGCACAATCTTCCTAGACGACTCGCTCGCACCTGAGGACAAATTATCAATTCTGGCACACAAGCCTATTCAGTTTTTTCTTAGCGGAAAAGGTGGACGTCAATATTAAACTTGTCCGGCGATCTTTTTAATACGGTGAGAAATGCCATGAATATACGGGATCACTGCTAGTTTTATTACCCTTTCCCCGTTTGTCATCGAGCGGTTTTGCTGGACCATTTTTAACTTTGTACAAAACTTTCAATGACGGAGGCACAATGGCGTCAAGAGGGAAGGCTGCATGTTTCAGACGCTGAACCTTGAGATACGAGGCTAGAGGACATTTTGTGGGCACAAGACTTAGTTAGGGCAGAAAAAAATGGTGTTAACAGCGATACCAGATCTTACAATCTTGGAATGACTGGAGGAATAGTTAAGCAAAGGCTTCTTGGACCTAGGGGCAAACTCCCAGCAAACATGGTGCTCATTAAACGTCAGAGTCCATTCCAGAAACTGAATTGTCCCTTCCACGGGACTTTCGCATCTGAAGGTTCATCTGTATGCAATCTAAGCGAATCACCACATATTGTGCTGTGCCTCAAAAACGCGTGCGTAACGTTCACAGCCTTGTACACAGTAGTCCAATGTTTAGAAAGTACGTATCACAGAGAGTTTCTTTGTACAAATGAATATAAGGTGTGTCAAGATAAGAACCAACACGAAGTCCTGGTCGTCATTCCGCATTTTGATGATGTTTACTGCAAGCGCCAATGTTAAGCCCAGAACAGTCATTTCGAAGATAGCTCTGAGAAAAAAATGTTGACGTAAAAAAAAATTGTAAAAGCTGGCGGAATATCAATTGCTTATTGCTTTTTATTGTAAGTGCTTATGTCATATAAGTGCTTATTGTTTTTGCTTTTCTTTGTGGTCAGAATTTGTATTGTGAGGAAGAAGATCGGCTCATAGACAAGCGCTACGCCATGCCCGCTGTTGTTACAATCGTCGCGGTCGCAGCGTACCTTAATAAACCCCCGTAACAAGACGTGGAGATGCGGGGTAGGGCGTCAGCATCAGAGTGTCGGCGGCCAGAGCGATATACGACGTGGATGTAGTATTCCTGGAGCCGAAGAGCCCACCGAGCGAGGCGACCTGACGGGTCCTTGAGGTTGGACAACCAGCAAAGAGCGTGGTCGTCTGTTACGACGTCAAAAGGACGACCGTAAAGATAGGGGCGAAATTTCTGAAGAGCCCATACGATAGCCAGGCACTCTGTTTCTGTTACGGTGTAATTGATCTCAGGCTTTGTGAGTGCACGACTGGCATATGCAACCACGTATTCGGCTTTGGCGTCCTTACGTTGTGCGAGCACAGCACCAAGACCGACACCACTGGCATCAGTGTGAATTTCTGTGCGTGCGCTCGGATCGAATTGACGCAAAATGGGCGGAGACGTAAGGAGGCGGCGAAGAGTCGTAAACGCATCATCACAAGCGTCCGACCAAGTAGATAGTTCATTGTCGCCTTGGAGGAGTGCGTGTAGGGGTGCGATGACAGATGCGAAATTTCGCACGAAGCGTCGAAAATATGAGCATAGGCCAATGAAGCTGCGTGATGCTTTCAAGTTAGTAGGCTTCGGGAATTCGGATACAGCACAAAGTTTAGCAGGATCGGGAAGAATGCCTTCTTTGGAGACAACGTTCCTAATTTAGTTAGTTTCCGAGCTGCGAATAGGCACTTTTTCAAGTTAAGCTGGGGACCAGCATTTTCGAGACGGGTCAAAACTTGATGTTATCGGCGTAGGTGGTTCGGAAAATCTGGGGAAAGGACGACAATGTCATCGAGATAGCACAGACAAGTGCGCCACTTCAGGCCGCGTAAGATGCCGTCCATCATGCGTTCACAAGTGGCGGGCGCGTTACAGAGACCAAAGGGCCTTACAGTGAATTCGTACAAGCCGTCTGGTGTTACAAACGCGGTTTTGGAGCAGTCAGTCTCAGCCATGGGCACTTGCCAGTAGCCAGAGCGGTGATCCAAGGAAGAAAATAACTCCGGTCCTTGCAAACAGTCGAGTACGTCGTCAATTCGTGGCAACGGGTACACGTCCTTCCGGGTAATCTTGTTAAGCCGGCGATAATCGACGCAAAATCGGTTCGTGCCATCTTTCTTTCGAACAAGGACGACATGCGATGCCCAGGGACTGCTGGGAGCTTGAATGACACCGCTTTTAAGCATGTCGTTCACCCGCTCATCGATAACGCGCCTTTCGCTCGCCGATACTCGGTAGGGACGCTGTCGAATGGGCGCATGGCTCCCAGTATCGATAGTATGCGAAACAGTCGTTGTGCGGCCGAGTGTCCTTGCTTGACAGTCAAAGGAGGAAGAGAAATCTTCGAGCAAGCGAATAATTTGGTCTCTCTGCGTCGTCGTAAGGTGGCTGGCTATAGTTGGTTTGAAAGATCGCTGCAGTGGCTGAGGAGGTGATGTCTCGATGACGGCCATATCAGCGGAGTCTTCCATGGTGTCAAAAATCGAAGATGACGCCAGCGGCTCGACTCTGCCGAAGGTTTCCTGGCGGCGCAAAGTAATTGGCTCGGTCGATGGATTTCAGACGTACATCACAGAGGTGCCAGAATTGAACTCAAGGACGGCAAATGGCAATGATCGGCGGCGAACTAGAAGTTCAGACGGCGCGAAAAGCACTGTGCCGTCATTTTCAGTGTCACAAGAGATGCGGACAAGAACAGTAGACTGGCAGGGGCGCCGGAAGTATATCTGATGTGTGGGGGGCGACGACGTTTTTGGGCTGATGACGCCTCGTGTGTGTGTATATATATATATATATATATATATATATATATATATATATATATATATATATATATATATAACTTAACAAGAACACGATGCTTTATGGGGAAATTTATCACGAATGAGGACGAGACTTCGGATTACCAATATGATGCGACTGCCTGCGGAAATTATTTTCTGAAGTTTTTCTCGGTTGCCGGGCGAATAGACTCTCCCTATCTAGTTTGTTCACAGCAACCTTGGCCTTTTTTTGTTGTTGTGTTTTATGCCTCACCCGATGTCTGTATATCGACCAGATCACGCTGATGCCATCTCATGAAGCCACCATAACACGTTTACGCGAAACATCAAACGTTAAATCTTGAGCTGTATAAGCAGAAAAGCAAGTATCATTGCAGCTTGCTGCGTCATTGAAGGCGACAGTGAAGTCGATGTTCTTTGTCCGCCTTCTCTTCCGAGGTAGTGGGTAAAACATGTGCATATAAATGTTTTTTAATGGAACTGTCCTGATTGGTCGTCTGATACGCACACACAGTTCAGGACCTTAATGGGACGCTAACGATAAATATGAAGTTCAGCCGAAACGAACAGGGGCATTGAAAAATGCACGCAGTTTTGGTTGGGTGTGAAAAGATGCCTTTTTAGTGGAGATATATGTAAGCAAGGACCGAGTATCTCTTACTAAATTTCTTTCGCCCCAGACTCGGTGCTGAAGTGATGTCGTCAGGAATATTGCCCTCAGCAAATTAGAAGGCGCCAGGATGCATCACCAAGTGTGCCTTAGGCCGCTGCATAGCCGCGGCTTTCGTGATTGCCGCGATGGATGTGGTTGCAGACTTCGAACCTCGCAGCGAAGACCTCGCCATGAAAGCAGGATTGCATTTCGGTGAGTTTGAAATGATCCCCTGTGCTCTCGTGCCAGCTCTTTCTGTGTGCATGTCTGGCACCAGCCGACGGAAAGCGAAGCCTCGTTTTCGTCGAAGGCATGCGAGGCGTCCATAAGCCAAATACAGTTTATGTACATGCTCATTTCATTTTGTGTTTTTATTAATGGCGAGTTCTTTTGGCAGAACTTGGAGGAGTGGCTCCGTGCAGCAGTGTTGCGGAATGGGCGCCTCCATTCCATTCCAATTCCATTCCGAGGAATTAGAACCTGCCGCAATTTCATTCCTTTTCAATTCCTCGGAATGAAAAAACTTAGCCCATTCCCACTCCGGGAATGGCCAGGCCGTTTAATTCCATTCCTGTAATTCCTCAACGCAGGAAAGGCATCTTGATAGTTTTATCGAGTTAAGGCTGAATGCCCCATGAAGCTCATGCCATCAGATTCATTAAGAACTGCAAAAGTACGCAAAACACGTTACCAAGGTGGGGGGGGATAGTAGCTCGGTGACATATCTCGTGCATTACAACCCTATAAATTCCCATAGGGGCTGCTCTCCCGCTACCTATAGTATTTGCATGGTCAGCATGTTTGAACGAACAGGGATGTTTTAATGTTGTTTAAGCTTAAATGCGTTAATGCTAAAATGACGACAGAGCGTATTTTCATGGAGATAAAAGTACTGTTCAAGAAGACTAAGCAGTTTTGCCACGCGTCTGGAGTGATGGTGAATATGGAGAAAACGAAGATTTGTTTAATGGGGAGCAAAACCCTCTATATCTGCTGGTATTAGTTGAAACAGTGCACCGCTCGGGCACCTTGTGCCTTTGCATCGAATACGGAACACTGGGCCGCACTGCTCGTCAGCACTCACGCTTGTCAAGCGCGCCTCGCAAGCATGGATGGCGAGAGGAGAACCTTTTCTGTTCGCCTGTGCGCAGGTATGCAATGTCACGTATAGAACTTAGAGAAGCGCTTTTTCGAATATGCGTCCTAGTCGCCGACGGCGACAGAAGGAAAAACGAAAAAAGTGAAGGGTTGGGAGACAGCAGGCGGCCTAAGGCGCCGCCGAAGGGGCCAAAAAAGATCACAAGGCGTGGGGGGGGGGGGGGGGGGGGTGGCGGTAGGGGAGTATGCCGCCGCCGTAGTTCCGCATGACGGATACCAACGGCATAGAACCGCGGTTACGTGAAGAATAAAGACAAACTTCGGAGCAACAGTCTCTATAAGGACAGAATTGAAGTAGGCACGTGCTTGTCCAACCAGACAGCATCAACTGCTACAAGGGCATTTATAAAATTTCTGAAGAATACTGGACTTGACGCTAGACTTTAAGAAGACCACTCTGTGTTACGTGGTCATTGTACATACGCATCACCTCTTCCTGTCCCCATCATCATCTTTATTTCCTCCCTCTCACTTTTCCCCTAGTGCTGATTAGCAGGCCAGAGCGCACAATCTCAGGCCGACCTTTCGGCCTTCTAATAAATTCGCTCTCTCTCTCTTTACCGTGCTTGTAATCAGCCAATTCCATTTAAAAAATACTGCTTCATTGTTAAACTTACTAATATTTCAAGTTTGAAAAACAGCGCGTCGGCGAAAAGGTGCTCTATTTTGCCAAAGGACGTAATTCCATTCCCATTCCATTCCGTGCAAAAGGCGTTTAATTCCATTCCCATTCCATTCCTCCAAGCGTTGTCCCCATTCCATTCCGGGTTCGCAAAAATGTGGAATGAATCCGGAGTCATTCCAATTCCGGAGTGGCAACTCCGCAACACTGCCGTGCAGTGAGGAGAGGCGAGGCAGAGCAGTGAGAGCAGGGCCGTGCAAGGCCACCCAATTCACCCGTGGAATTCGGCACGCGTCTGAAGAACTGGTGGTACGGTGCCAGTGAGGAGAAATGGGCTATTTTATCAAAACCATCGAAGTCCCATAGTTCTCTGCGGGACAGCGGCATTCTTGATAGGAAAGTCGCCAGCGCCGAGTTTTCACGAAAGGAAGCGGAAGCAAGCCGGAGGCCGATTATTGTTGTGGGACAAAAAGACACCATTTTAACTCGATCATTTTTTAGAGTGTAGGTTTTGAAGAATACTGGCGCGACTGCGCTTATCACCACTACAAGAAAGTAGAATGGGTGTTTGTACATATATGCTTCAGTTCAATTTCGCTATACTCGTATATGTCCTGGCTTGCTAAAGCTCAGTTCACAGTAAGAATGGCATGAATGTGATCGCAATACAATCATTTGCCATTACATTTACACTTTGTATCTTTTGTGCTATTGTGCACGAGGCCCACCACTGGAGACACGGGCGCTGCAATAGTTGTGACGTACTAAGTTAGGATCACGTGATGCCACCTTAATTGCTCCACAGAACTGTTCTCTGACGAAGGGAAGCCGGCGGCCCGAGCGCGTTTTTTTTCTTCGAGTTTCCCACTTCAATCGGCCTCGTTTCATAACCGGTTCATGTGCAAGGGAATCTAGAAATAGCAAGAGCTTGAAAAGCGCGACCAATCTTTTCAGTGGTATGGTGCTCTGGTGCTGTGTGCACAATTAATGCACCAGTCATGCAAAATATCAGGGTGTAATTTCACATTTACGGCTTTACGTCAAGGATAACGAAGATCACAATACCTGGTTCATAATGCTTAGAAACGGCAATAAACCGAAGCCAGGCGCACGTATGTGCAGGAAGCACTTCCGAGAAGGCGACCTTGTCTGCCGACTAGGAGCGCGGATGTTAATTAGGTGAGCAACAGTGAGTTCACACGTGACACTTTCCCCTTCCAGTGACGACGCCCACACCTCGAAGTCTTTATAACAATTACTTCAGGAAGGTCCTATAGTTATCTCCATCCTACGCACGTTGATCGGGGAACATGTTGCTGGGGAAGTAATGATACACCATGAAAAAAATGAGGAAAGGGAAATGAACTTTGATAGAAAATAGCAATCTGTGAATGAGTTTCTGGTTCGAAAAAAAGAAAATAAAAAAGAAACCTTGCGGGAAAGCCTATAATAATTTTTTTTATCGTCAATTCATCCCGGCGTCTGTCCACGAAAGCTCGCCGTGTGCTTGGAGGCTGACATGCCTGACGAGTAGATAATGAGCTTCTCGATCGCAACCCGGCAGCAGCAAGACCATGGTCCGCGCTTTCCCTTTCCGATTTTGACTACGGTCATTATGTGTGGAAGAACCAAGGTAGATCGCGGCGAACCGGAAGAAACCGAACATTTCAAGCTATAAGTTCAGTGGCGAAGCGAGTGCGAGGTTTGAGGAGTTCATCCCCCCACCGCCCTGAAATTATGGCGTTTTGTATGTGTATGTATAAGCGCACCCATACAAACAAACGCAAGAACATAAATTAAGCGAGGCCAGAACCCCCTAAGAAGTTTCTGGCTACGACCCGGGTAGCTTCATGGTTAAAATCGTGCTTATGTGGGATGAGGCTTCCACCGAGGTTTTTTTTTTATCTCATTGCTTTCCATGGGCTTGAATAGGGGCAAACAAAGAGAGATATAACGAGAGGCATCCTAAAGTGGTGGCGCCGAGACGTGCTCGTTCAAGAGCTGCACAATAGAGAGAGCCACTTCAGAACGGAAGTATCAGGCGAAAACAGGCAGGGCTGCTTACGCAGACAAAGCACCGACAAATAATGTGTGAGAAGTGACAGACATCCAGTAAATTTTGTCTCGTTTGTTGAAGGAAGGGAGCGCCCTTCAACTAGTCAAGGGAGTCTCTAGCTTCACGGGTGGTACCGGGGAAAAAAAAGGCGATAGAAGGAGCAGGGGGGGGAAGGGGAGATGTTGGAACAGTAGTGTGGGGGGCATGCCCCCACTGGTTTTGAACCTGTGGGGGGCGACGGCCCCCGCTGCCCCCCCGCTTCCGGAGCCCCTGTAGACTGGGCAGGTACAAAGGTGTCGTCAGTAACTGTGATTTTGCAACAAGTGTCGTTGTTGTCATCGATAACTCCTGTTGAAAACGGAAACAACTCGACTTCAGCGCGGGCGCAGTTGATGATGGCATGATGTGTGGAGAGAAAATCCCACCCTAATATGACGTCATGAGAACATGATAGCAACACTATGAATTCGATGACATAGAGAACATTCTGGATGAGGACACGGGCTGTGCAAGGCACCGGACGGCTCGACGTGCTGCGCTTTGGCTGCACGAAGGGATAGTCCAGAAACGGGCGTCGTTATTTTTCCGATTTGACGGCAAATGCGGGCATCAGTCGCCGAAAGAGAAGCGCCGGTGTCGACAAGGGCTAGCGTCAATATACCTTCTATGGCGACTTCAATAACATTTTGCGGGAAAATTTGAGGCCTTATACATTTCGCTGGCACCGCAGTTCTTGCCTCCTGAACTGCGATATTTAGTTTTCCTGGCGCACAGGGCTCCGCCGTCGTCGCATGGGGGAAAGGGAACGGCGGTGAGGAGAAGGCGAACGACGGGAGGAGAATGCTGGTTTGGCGGCAGGATGCAGGTTCATGTTCATAGTTGTCCGAATAACTGCGGCGTGGTTGAAAACGTGGCGCATATCCGACCCATGGTGGACGCATATTGTTGGGAAATTGCGGTGTACGAAGGCGACAGTAACGGGCAACATGTCCAACAAGGCCACAATGAAAGCAAATGGGGCGGTTGTCTTCCGTGCGCCAGGGGTCGTCAGCTCGTGTGTACTGTACGACTGGCCGGGCGAGCGGGGATTCTGGCGGGCGCATAGGCGGGCGACGTGGGCCGTAGCTTTGCAGCACAGGCCTGGAAGCGACTCGGCGTACGTCAGGGGAGCAGCAGTCGGAACCTGATGGAGGGAAGGCAGAACTTCGTCGGCAACCTGGTCCCTGATGATATTTTGGAGAGCGGGCGCCAACGAGGGGAACTCGACTGGCCGCGAATAAGCGGCAGCAGCGAAAGCTGACGAGCGACTTCTTCACGGACAAACTCCTTAATCCGTAGCAGCAGGGATGCGCTATCGGGAGCAACAGCCAATCCCGACATTGAAGTCGCCTGTGGAGGAGATTGGCGAGTGGCTGCGCGTTGTTTGCGCAGCTCATCAGCTTCCGCAAAGACTGACAAGTTCAGACACTGTGGACGGGTTCTTCGCCAGCAGCATCTGAAAGGCGCCACCTTCCATCCCCTTCATGATATTCCTGATCTTATCAGCATCGGTCATTGCGTGATCAACGCGGTTACATAGGTCGACAACGTCTTCAATGTAACTTGTGACAAATTATCCAATGGAACGTCAGAGGACTGCTGAAAAACCTCGACGATGTCCAAGAACTTTTACACAAACATTCACCAAAAGTGCTGTGTGAACAGGAAACGCACTTAAAATCCAAACACGCCAACTTTCTACGTAGTTACATTATTTTCCGAAAGGACCGGGACGATGCCATGGCATCAACTGGAGGCGTAGCCGTTATAGTTAACCAAGGGATTGCGTGCACACACTTAGAACTCCAAACGCCCCTTGAGGCAGTGACTGTTCGAGCGGTTCTTTTAAACAAACTCGTCACCGTTTGCTCTGTCTACATACCTCCTCACTATAACCTACGAAAACATGAATTCCAATCTTTAATAGATGAATTTCCAGAGCCATATCTAATCCTTGGAGACTTGAATGCACACAGCACTCTATTGGGTGACTCTCGCTGCGACACGCGAGGGCGTCTAATCGAACAATTTCTCTTCTCCTCTGGCGCGTGTCTCTTGAATCAGAAAAAGCCAACATATTACAACATTGCTAACAACACATACTCGTCCATAGATCTCAGCATTACATCTCCATCGCTTCTTCCCCTTCTCAAATGGAAAATTATTAACAATCCAATATGGAAGTGACCATTTTCCTATAGTTCTAAGCACACCAATAGCAAAAGAATGTCCCGCACAGGTTCCCAAATGGCTCACCGACAAAGCCGATTGGGAACAGTTTAAAAAAGATACTCTCCTAACTTGGACTGACATGTGTGCGTTAAGCATAGAAGCTGCTGTGCAGTACTTTACAGCTTTTTTGATTGACGCTGCAAGCAAATGTATTCCACAAACAAGTGGACTGCCTGGCAAATGACGTGTCCCATGGTGGAATAATGAGTGTCCAAATGCGCGCAAAGAACAAAACAAAGCATGAGGTTGCTTCGAGACTCACCGACAGCCGATAATCTTACGAACTTTAAGAACATAAAGTCCCAAGGGAGGAGGACGCGCCGACAGGCAAGAAGGGAAAGTTGGCATAAATTTTTATCAGACATTACTTCATATACGCATGAGGGTATAGTCTGGAACAGGGTCAGTAAGGTAATAGGAAGACAAACATATTCACTCCCTCTCGTAGACACACAAGGCGACAGGTTGGAAGACCAGGCGAACTACCTAGGCGCACACTTCCGAGCAAGTGTCCAGCTCGTAGCACTACACGGAAGGGTTCCAACGGTACAGGACAAGAGTGGAGAAACAGAAACTGGAGACCAAATGTACAAAGCACGAGGCATACAATCAACCTTTCTGCTTAGAGGAGCTACAGACATCGCTACACAGCTGCAGTAATTCCGCCCCAGGATCTGACCGGTGTGGTATATGAAATGTTAAAAAACCTACCCCATGGAAACGCAAAAAAACCTTACTTGCCCTATACAATGCCATCTGGTTCTCCGGCGACATCCCAACTTCTTGGAAAGAGGCTGTTGTCATTCCTATTTTGAAACAGGGCAAGGATCCATCCTCCGTTACTAGTTACAGACCCGTAGCACTCACAAGTTGCCTCTGTAAACTTTTTCGAAAAGATGATAAACAGGCGACTGATACACTTTCTTGAAACAAACAATCTACTCGACCCGTACCAGTGCGGGTTTAGAGAATATAGATCCACCATTTACCACCTGGTACGTATCGAGGCTCAGATCCGAGACGCTTTCGTCTACAAACAATTATTTCTTTCTGTATTCCTGGACATGGAGAAAGCTTACGACACAACATGTCGCTTTGGAATATTAGGAGACCTGTCACATTTAGGTGTACGCGGAAGAATGTTAAATATAATAGAGAGTTACTTGTAGGATCGTACATTCCGTGTCCGAGTAGGTAATGTTCTTTCTCGAATATTTGTCCAGGAAACTGGAGTGCCCCAACGTGGTGTGCTGAGTTGTTCACTTTTTATTATCAAAATTAATTCGTTGCGACTCTGTATCCCGCATAACATGTTTTATTCCACGTATGTGGATGATGTGCAGGTTGGTTATAAGTCTTGTGATCTTTCCATGTGTGAGCGGCAGGTTCAGCTTGGTTTGAACAAGGTTTTGAAATGGGCCGGCGAGAAGGGATTCACTCTCAATCCTCAAAAAAAGCACGTGCGTCCTATTCTCCAGAAAGAGAGGCATTCACCGGGGCCCTTACATTGACCTACATGGTCCACGTCTGCCTGTAAAAACGGAGCACAAGTTCCTAGGCCTCATTCTTGACACTAAACTTACCTTCATATCTCACATAAAATATATAAAGGAACAAGTGCACAAAAACTATGAATATTCTAAAAGTATTGTCACGCACTACGTGGGGTAGTGACAAGGAGGGTCTCATCAATCTGTATAAAAGCCTCGTACGCTCGCGCCTAGATTATGGCGCGATAATATACCAGTCTGCCACACCAAGCGCCTTGAAGATGCTTGACCCTGTCCACCACTTGGGCATTCGCCTTTCTACGGATGCTTTTCGCACCTGCCCCGTAGAAAGCCTGCACGTCGAGTCAAACAAGTGGTCACTCCACCTGCAGAGATCTTGCATCTCTTTTGTGTATTGTGTCAAAGTGAACGCAGATAAGGAACACCCCTCACACAACACAATCAATGATCTGTCCAGTTCTGTCCTATTTGACCACCGTCCTTTGTTGAGACAGCCTTACTCACTTTGTGTGAGGGGCCTAGCTGAGGAAACTGGTGTGCGACTTGTTGAACATTGTCTGGTGGCTCCCGCTGCACATATCCCGCCGTGGCAGTGGCAGACAATAGATTACGATGTATCTTTCTTAGAAATTACGAAGCACGCGCCCATTGTACATATCCGCACATACTTTCTTGAACTACAACACAAGTACACGTGTCCTGAATTCTTTACAGATGCCCTCAAAGACTCACACTTCTCTGTCGTACGCAGCGGTCGGTCCATCTTTTTCGGATGCTGGCGTTCTGCATCCCGTTACAAGCATGTTCACTGCAGAAGCGTGTGCGATACTTGCGGCCGTTAAACACATCAAACAATTAAAGCTACAAAAGGCAGTCATTTACACGGATTCCCTAAGCGTGGTGAAAGCTCTGAAAACTCTTTAAAAACACAAAAATCCCGTCCTTGTCTCGCTTTACTCACTTTTGTGCACAATATACACATTTAAAGAGCATGTCGTAGTGTGCTGGGTGCCAGGGCACCGGCGAGATCCAGGGTAACGTGATGGCGGACCAGCTAGCCGCATCCGTCCACGAAAGCACTACCAATGCATCCATAGCCATCCCTGCGCTTGACCTCAAACCATTCCTTAAACGACAGCTCAGAGCTTATTGGCAGAGCACTTGGGATAGCCACACAGAAAATCAATACGACGTTATCAAGCCGCATATAGGTAATGGGCCGCCAGTATCAAAGTCACGCCACAAGGTGGATTGCCACAAGGTGGCGATCCACCTTTGTGTGACAGATGTGGTGAAGCCCTAACCGTGCTTCACATTTTAATCAAGTGTAATGAATTAGACGCGTTTCGAACACACCACTTTCCATTACCCTACCGACAGCAAATACCATCTCACCCATCAATGTTCATCGGTAGGGATCCGCTTTTCAAACATCAATCATTGTTGGCATTTTTAAGAGACGTACGTACTTTTTAGGTGATATACCCAGGCATTCCGTAGTACGACGTCTCAAGAGAGGTCGTTGCTGCGGTGTCTACATTAAACTAAGCGCTGCCTCGCGGCCCTTGCACGCAAGGGCGTTGACGAGGCACTTGTGCTCATGCCATATATCTCCACCATGGTTTTATTATGACGACCTTTCGCCATTCATTCTCACCACACACATTTCACGTCACTTTCATGATTTTAGTGCTTCTATGTTTTACCCGCCTTAGCGCGAGGAATTTTAAGGCCCTTATACAGCCACTTGCCATTATCATTGTTCACATCTCTTGTCCAATGACCTGGCGCTCTTTGATCATCAAATGGCATCAAATGGACCCTTGCGCCACGAAACACCACATATCATCATCATGTTGGTGTTGAAGTTTCACAGACGTGTATGCGTTGTTGTACCCTGCTCAGAAAACGATATTTTCCTTTTTTCCATGTAGCTCAACCCCACGACCTTTATTTTTGCCCGGTCAGGCTTGTACACGAGTACTTCCCGATCGTATAAACCTGTGGTTCTGAGCCTCGGATATTTTCGGGGATCCCTTGTGGGCCGGTGGAAGTCATGAGGGACGTGCAGTGGGAAAAAGGTGCCTTCTATATCTCTTTGGCAAAGAATAATCGAACGTAAGTGTCACGCCAATTCGATCTGAACAGTTTGCCACTAAGTTGTGCGGTCTGCAGAGCCACATTCAACCTGTTTCTAGCTACGTTTTCTCTTCAGATATCGAAACCTAGAAAAAGTATGCTTGCGTGCATACGTCGTAGAGAACCGCAACAGTAGCTTTGCAGCCATGTCATGATGAAAGCGAAACAAGTCAGCTCCGCCGCAGTACAACGTTGTTTTGCGGTGAAGCATACCAAAAATCGGAAGGGGCCGTTGGCACGGGACATAGTATGCCTCCTAAAAAACCTTTTTTCTTTTGTTCTTTTCGAGAATGGGCTTCGCGCACCCCCCATTTGTTTGAAAATCACTGGTAAAGACCCAATTGCTTTCTCCGACTTACACTAGAATACTGCCTAGCAGGTGGCGCCATCTCTGATCTGGCAACCCGCTCACCCACTACAGAAATGTTCTCCGAGAGTACTGTGATGAGCCTTGTGTGAAGCTCCTCATTTGCGCGTTCGGCTGTAGTTGTGTTGGGAAATGAGTCTCTGAGACGTGTTCCCTTTTGTGTTGCCTCGGTTTGTCAAGCCTCTACGCATTGTACAAATGGTTTGTTTGGTATTTAAAAAGTGTAATGTTCTAGGTTAAGTGGATGTTTTGATTCAGTGTTTCATTGAATAGTAAATTTGATTTGCTGCTTTTGGGTCTCTCTGCGGTAGTGTTTGTGGTAGTTATGTGTGACTTGCTTTTCTTTCTTTGTGTGGACACCAGGTGTATTCTAGATGTATGCCCCCTATATGATTCAATTATTGTGTGAATTGTGTTCTTGCGTTATCTTTCATTATTTTATTTTTGTGGCCAGATTTGCGCAATGAAAGTTTACTGTGAGTGCGAGTATCTTGTTTGCTTTTTGCATATTCAATAAAATTTGCCATCCCTGATGGCTTGATGTGGCATGGCACGTGTTCATTTGAGTTGCTTTTTACATAACATATGTCGGAAAAACACCTTCAAGGTAACTAAAGAAGCTTCTCTCCTAAAACTGCAGGCTTGCCACCATTATGCCAGTTGTAAAAATATGGAATGCAGACCACAGTGCCAGAAAAAAACAGCCTCTGTGGGAACGCGGTCAGAGGTGCTCTCGCACGCAAGAGAAAAAGGGATCTGCAACTCTGAAGACGCTAAGGTATACAATGTAATCATGTCTACTTAGCTAAAATGAAACAAATCTAATTTAAATAGGCTACTTGGAATATTTTGTTACCTTATGTGTTGAGTTCCCCACATGTTTACCTTGCATACCTGATTCATAACGTGTTAAACCTGCTGTTGTTTAAAATGAATTAAACAAGGCCAAGGCTTAAGTTAGTTTGAGTGGAGCACAAAGAAAACAGACCCATTAGCAAGGGCTGATATTAAAAATAGCTCGCACTCTTTTGTTGTTTAGATTTCCTGTAATGTTAACCACGAACCGCAAAAAAAAATTTGATTTGATTCGTGTACTTGTGAGCAGACTTTGCAACCTTTTCACTTTTTTTGCAAATATGCTATGTAAACTTGAACTGGAAGTTCTATAAGTGGTAATATATCTGTTATTGCCCAAATTAGTCTTAAGTTGGACTTTGGTAAATCAGTGTTTAATTTTAGTTCAAGGCCTTTTACAGAAGCTCATGAATGCCTTATGGGCATATGCGCTTAGTTTGATTTTAGTTTCCACTAAATTAAGTTTACAGCTTGCTCTTACATGGACCGTTATCGCCTACACTAGTTATCTTGCGTTCACCCACTGTGAAATTGGTGCTGGTGAGGATAGGTTCTTGTGGCTGCTTTTGGCCAAGAGTATACGAAAAAAATCTTGAAACATCATTTTACAATGCTTTTTTTACTTATACGTATTTATAAACCAAGTTTTGTAATTTACATGAAAGTTTTCCGGCAGAAAAAGATTATCGTACATTGAAAGAATTATGGTATAAAATTTGGCCGCTTGCCTTTACATAGCTTCTGGGTAGATCTTTCGCAATTAAATGTGTGATGTAATTTAGTACATTCCTAATGTCATGAACTGTAGTAAAGAATTAATTTGTGTTAACTCTCAAGGTTTTTAATTGCTGCGAAAATTGAACCACCAGTGGTTTGGAAAGCATCACTCGCATTTGATCCCTCTGAAACAACAGTTTCAAAGAGCTGAACTACCAATGATAGCACATGGTGACGCAACTGCAAGACACTTACATAAGGCCATCGTTACCCTCTTTGTTTAATGTTATTTCAAACACAGGTTTTTCTCAAAACTGGACGGAACTTGATGACGAAAGTTTAGCAATCTTGAACTGAGCTCCCTCTTCATGGCCGAGTCGTAATTGTTTCTGAAGGAGCTCCAAAAGCTTCAGCACCTCTCCCTGCTCTTCCAGGTGCCTTCCTTTATTGTTTGTCTTCCCCCCCAGTGCAGGGTAGCAAACCGGGCGCGCGTCTGGTTGACCTCCCTGTCTTTCATTCCTTCCCTCCTCCTCCTCCTTCTCAGTGGTTTTTGAGACTTGGGTTGCATTGATTTTGCCTTACAAGATTTCTTTTCGAACAATGCTAACCGTACACTGGGATACATACGTCGTAATTTTAGCAACGCCCCACTTTCCCTCAAGTGCTTCTTTATAAAACCCTTGTGCGCTCGAAATTGGAGTACGCTGCTGCAATCTGGAACCCTCACCACCAAAACTTGATTAGCTATCTTGAGCTAATTCAAAATAACGCGGCACGTTTTATTCTATCAGGATTATCACCGTAAATCAAGCGTAACAGCAATGAAGCACCATTTGTCACTGCCGCCTTTATCACAACGTCGGAAGTACTTCCGCCTTTGCCTTTTCCATAAGACCTACCATCATATATTACTGCGTAGTGAGCTCATTACGCCTCCCACATATCATTCCTCTCGTATTGACCACAAACACAAGGTTAAAGGTACTTTCTGCTACACAAACACATTTTCTTGCTCCTTCATACCGGTCACATCAAACGATTGGAATAATCTACCAGGTGACATCGTTTCCATCTCTGATCAATCTCTCTTTCGTCATTCTTTATCAGCTCACCTACTTCCCGATAGCTCTCCCTAGTCATCCGATCTATTCCCCCTCCCTACGACTTTGTCTACACGTGTCAAGATGACGGCGTTTTCCAGCAGATTCTTGATTTTGTGTGTGTGTGTCATTTCTCTTAATTTTGCATTTTGTTGCAAGTATTGTATAACTCTACCACATTCATTATTGTCTCTTTGTGATTGCCTTATATTTTTTACGTTTCACTTTTGTTCCGTTTCATTGAATAGAGATGTTATTTGCTTTAGTCTTCTTCATGTATAAAAAAGCACGTTTTGTTTCACTGTTTTGCATTTTTCATGTTGTAACCCGCTCCCCTCTGTAATGCTTCGGCGATTGAGGGTAACAAAAATAAATAAATAAGTAAAAGTTAAAACATCTCCCAAGTGTGTGAGTTTGTTTGTAATAGTTAATTGCTGAAGTGTAGTCGATCATAAGTGGTTCCAACTTGGGATTGCAGCAAGCAGAGGTAATCCCAGATATCTCAAATTTAAAAGGAATGCAAAATTGTATCTACCATTTTGCAATACTCAAGCACCATCTGTCTCTAAAGCTATATTATTGTATGTTTTTAGAATGCAGTCAATGGCACCTGCAAGCATAAAGAGAAAGTAAACTGTCTGTAAAACTACTGTACAGCTTTTGTTGTGATGGGCAACAAACTGAATATTGCTACACTATTGGCCTTTTGGTTTGAATAATTGCACGACTATGAGGAGGCCATGGATTTTAACGCGATAGCGTTAAAGAGCTCGTTTCGCAAAAACTCCGGCGTCGGCGTCGTTGGTTGTGAGCGAAAAATCATCATCTTGTCCGTGACCGCAAAATCGAGAAAGATGCAAATAAAATGATTAATAAAAATTTCCGGGTCCGAATGAAGATCGAACCCAGGCCGTCTGCGTGGCAAGCAGATGTTCTACCACACAGCCACGCTTCTACTTTGGATTCCATTGAAAATAACTTCCTCTGCTTGGAAATGCAGTCAAAATAACTTTCATGCTTTACAAACACACGCGTCCTGTATACAGGCGTCACAATACATCATGTAATATCGCAGTAATATTGCGTGGTATAGGCGTACATTGCCATCGGGCGTCAGAAGATGTATCATAAGGACATTGTGGTTCAAAGCCGTCCACCCATTACAAAAGGCACACACGTTACTGGGCGTATTCCCTTAAGACCACTTAGTGGGTGCATAGCAAGTTCGGAAACATTTCCGGCATTTCCCGCGCATATTTGCTCGTGATTTAAAGCATGCTACCCATTACATACTATGCGCTAAGTGATTGAAGTACACACTAGGGACAGGATATCGCTATCGCGTTCAACTCTTAAAGGCGAAGCTTAAGGGTCCCCCCAACTTTTTACCCTCATTTTGTTGTTTTTTTTTCTTTAATGCAAAAATGTTTCAAATTTTCTCTTCCATATTAATGGGCCTGCAATTATGGTGCCTATTTTGTCGATGAAAAGGCAGTATTTTTTTTATTATGTTTTCATTTTCCCAGAATGGCAACTGTAACTGTGTCACCACAACATAGATTTTGGACTCCTGCACAAGAGCTTCTTAATTCGTGGTGTTGAGCATTAAGTGCACAGCTTGTCCACAGATGGCACAAGAGCTCAGATGTGCACAGATGGCACAGGAGCTCGTTCAGCATACCATCAGAAATAAAATCCTGCCTTTGACAGACATCTATCGGGTTATGAAAATTTATGGCAAGAAATGACAAGCGCCCAGCAATCATTAAAATAAGAACTCGTTTCAAACACGCTACAGGGGCGCCAACTACAATGAGGGAAATGTTTCAAGTAGCAGCCCCAGCCAGAAAGTTGCATGGAGAGTAGACGTGCATTGGTTATATAGGTTTTGATGATGTGACATAAGCATCGAGTGTACACAGGGGACAGATTACCTGAGTTGTGATTGTTATTACTATCGTTTGATTATGAAGGGATTCCAGATTAAGCCTTGCCGTGTTCTTTTCTTTACCGATTATCTTCGGGCTATCCTATACAGTGCCATCACACGTGGAAACTGTGTGTTCTGCCAGTGATTTTGCTGCAAAGTGCTTGTTTTAGAAGCACGTGGCAAAAAAGCATGCTGGTATAATGCAGTATCCACGGTCCATGGCATTGACTGGGATGGTGTGAAGAGAACTGGAAAAAAATGAAACGGCAGGCCTTAATCTCGATTGCCTTCATGTTCAGACAACACAACGCACTCAACCCCCAATTGAAGCATTCTACACCCAATATGCGCTCTCTTTTACGTTGCATCATCTTTCATACTGAACGAAACCCCTGTAACGTAGCAGGGTCAAAAAGTCTCTTTATTTCTAAGATTGGTTGATTTCCTGCCATACCTTCAGAAAATGTAGCTGCCCAAGTCTCGCGTATGCTTGCTAAATTTCGCAGATGCGTGACACATTGAGTCGCAGCCTTTCGTTAACATGCTACACAAGATAGCACACCATCTGCGTATTATCATTCATCCAAGGGAAAGGTCCCTAGGATTTGCGGTCTTCATTAACTGTCACATGCCTCCACTTTGCTGTATAAGGAAATCCTGAAGGTATAGGCTTGAATAATGAAGAGATATGTTTTTTCTGTATAAAGGTTTTTGAATTTCATTTCTCTGGTGAATAGAAGTAGCTGTTCTCTTATGTTCACAATAAAGGGGCATTGACACCAATTTTCGGAAGCGGAGTTTACTCTGCCATACAAATCTCCTGAAATCAGAGACAACGCTGAGCTAAGTGTGAAGCTCAGTAAATGCTGGTAACAAATTTATTTTGACACTGAGGTCTATTTTTGCATGGCGTACCTACTGACATCGATGCTGTCGTGACGTCAGGCTAGGGTATTAATTCTGGTGACTTCATGCACCAGTCTGGCTAGTTGTGTTGATGTCGGGCACCATTACATTCAAAACGGCCATTGTGTGTCACTAAACCATTCAAAATGGCTGTTGTGTCAAAAATGAATCCACAGAGGGGAGTTGGTCTTGGAAACGTCACAAACTCTTGTGCGAGCATGTGATGAGAAGCTGATATTGTGACGTGATGTCAGGGTACAGGGGGAGCTGATACTGGCGTTTAAAAAGATATTGTAAATAATTTTCCAGGGGGGCACTTATGCTTACCAATGCATTTTCTAGGCTCTTGAGGACTTGGGCTTTCATTCGGCGCAAAAAAAAAATCTGAAAGTTTTTCGTGTCAGTACCCCTTTAAATGAAATTAGTCATCGTATCAAGTTTTATGCCTGATTGGCTGCTTTTTTAATTCTTCCAGGCACTTCACAGGGGGGGCATTAGTTCAGCGGGTTCCTACGAAAGTGTGAAACAATATAATAGTTTTTCATTTCACTTTGAAAGCTTGCCGGAAGCATGTTCAAATTTGCTCTGAAAGCCCAGAGGCCACTTCCCCATAGAGAAAGAAGGGAATTGGTACGAGGTGTAGTGGAACAAATGACAAGAATATGCTCGAGGCCTAGACAGGACTTGATTCCGAGAGGCAGCAATGGTGGTAGTACAAGCCTATCCTGATGCCCTTGAGGATCGTGGTATAGGCGGTGGATTGCTTGGGCAGAGGATATGACTCTATTTCAACAGTTAAAAAGTTGTGTTGAAAACATGACTCGGGGAACACTAACTACCTCACCAGATGAGCACAGGCCCAGGAAGCCTAGTTATGTGGTCATATGGCTGTGTTAACTGGCAGCTTGTGATGGAACATGGAGCCACCAAAGGATATTGATGACAAGATTCAATTTTTGAAACGAGAGGGGCAGAAAAGCCTGAAAGAGATCAACATGTCACTTTGCACTGCCTTATATGGAAGAAACATATCCCGAACAAAGGAAGTTTTATAAATGGCTGAGCCTCCTCCCCACGTGTTCACGGTGAAGGAAGAATGGCCAATGCTCCTTCACAGGCCATTCTTTTATAAGCATGGGAATAAGCTCCTCGCCAAAGGATGTCAAGGTGCAGAGGGTTTCATTACTTATAATATTTCTGTAATGTTCAAAATCAGTGATCTTTACTTTAACTCGTTTACTTGTGTTCATCGCAGAACAAAGGTATCTCTCTGTTCTCTCGAGTTAACTCTGTAATGAGCCTTGCGTTGTTATTTTGTTGTGGTTGCCACGCAAGATAACATCCAGTTTCGTTTCTTGCCTAGCTGACTTGGAACTTTTACTCTTCTACTTTCTGTTCTTGCAGTAATCGAAAAACCTAAATCTTTAAGCTCTTCTGTCCTGCAAGTCCGTACTAACAGGCCTCCATGACTCATCCCAGTGTTGGACACTAATGTTTTTTACCATTCACCTAACATTATTCACTAATATCTTTTTTCTGCCAGTGACTACGAAGTAGTGACCTGTGAGCTTCTTGCTTTGTTTTTGGAGAATCTTCTTACATCTAGATTCATCTCTAAACGCCAAGCCAATGTGAAGGCTTGCATTATCTTTAAGCTTATACTTCTTGTTAAGGTCTAAGTCATTTCTGTGTCCCTTCCTGTTTATCCTGAAGAACTTCTTTATATAACATGGTACGAACCTTGTGGACTATAGTTGGATGCAACTTAAGAAGTTTGGAGAGGTCCCTGCCCAAATGACTGAAGTGTGGCAGGCGATCACCTCCGCAACTGAAGAAATATTCCCACTCATTGACTTCGCAATGCTCTCAAAAAGCGGTATCACCGGTCGTCTGGCTCATGATGTCCCTCTTGAGTGCGCACCCCTTGATGCAAGCTTGTGTAGGAGAAAAGGTTGCAGACTCCTAAAGTTGTGTCGGACTATAGGTGTCCGGCTTCTGAACACGTAATATCCTGAGGAGCATCACCCCCCCCCCCCCCTTTGGTAAAAGATAATTCGACAAGATTTTGGAAGAGGGGCCTTTGCTTGGCCACGGATCAAAACTTAAGATGGCTGCGGAAAAGCCGTACATGCTTCCAGTAAAATCTTCTATTGAATACACATACATTCACTGTTTATCGCCTTCGTCTGGCGAATAAAAACAGTGAATGAAGCAGTGAAAATGGAGGCAGGGCAAGGAGGTGGTTTCTCAGTAATATTTGGCACATATTTGAAGTCTCCTGAAAAAGGAGGGGGGCGCTTGCTTGAGATTTTACGGTAGTCCTCTCTAGGTAACCCCTTATAGCACAGCATGTGCTCTTAACTTATTAACCACAAATCTTTCGTACTGTCTCCTAACCTCTTTGTGGCTGATATATATGTCTGATACTGCATTAGGCAGGTCCATAATATCCATTGTTAACACAGTTGGAATGTTCAATGGTGCCAAGAGTTTTATCATAGAGCGATTTTGTTTCAGTTCCATAACTTTTATTATGGCGTCCGCCACTATTAGCCATCTGCTATTAAGCAAAATTTCTGGGCCGCTACTTTTGACCAGTGGCAGATGTCTAATGGTGGCGAAAGGCATAAAAAACAAAGTCATGGAACCACTCTGCTTCAGCACCCCAAGTTTAGTTTCTACTTGAAGCTTCAAGGGGCTCTGCAACACTTTTCCAAGTAATCGTGTAATGGCTTCACTAAAATAGCTCATTGCCTCACGAATTGACCGCCGCAAAAACTTAGAGAATCCGTCTGGTACGAGCAGAGTTGGAGGGATTTCTTGCATGGTTTAAGCGCTTTCTATCTTCTTTTGTACCAGCGAGCGCGCTGAAAGTCACGCATGGTGGGAAATGACGAGGAAGCAAGAAGATACATCCCTTCATCAGTGCACGTCATGACCTTGAGTCCTTTCTTTTCACTTAATCTTCGAATGCCCAGCTTACCTGTAGTCTAATTCAGTAGCGTAGCCAGAAATTTTTCTCGGGGGGGGGGGGGGGGTTCAACCATACTTTATGTATGTTTGTGCGTGCGTTTGTATGTGTGCGTGCATATTACGCAAGCAAAACTCAAAAATTTCGGGGGGGGGGGGGGGGGGGGTTTGAACCCCCCCAACCCCCCCCTTGGCTACGCCACTGGTCTAATTGTGAGCGTGCGTGGTGGCACAAGGTGGCATCCTGCAGCGGCCACAGTAACTATGCAGCTCGAGGTGCTCAAATCAACCAATGGTCATAAACTTTAGGTATATGGCAGATTAACTTGGGTATATGGCGTCATGTGTAGAGGGAAGAGGGAGCGATTTCCAGCAGACTTCAAGAATTAATGGTAAATTCCAGGCCACGAGCTATGCGATTGTGTTTGACTCGCTTGTTTTGAGGAGCCTCGACTACCTATAGGCAACGTTTTCTGACTATGCTGAAAAAGTGTTGCAGGGCTCCTTTAAGCAATTCATAATAAATTTGTGTTAAGTAAATGCAGTTAAATTCGTATGCTTTAATAATTATTTGTTTACTTGAATGGGATCATTTGAAGCAAAGAGTAATCAGCCTGGGAATTTTTTTCTTATCCTGAAGAACCACTTCTACTTTCTAAATGCAAGCGTACAAAAGCGGAAGGAAGGTGTAAAAACACTTTCAATTTCTCTTTCTCGTGTGCAGAAGTTTATGCAGTAAATTGAAAATTGAACATATACATTTATATAAAATCGTTACATAAAGAAACTTTTAGGGGTTAGTTTCTTAAGAAAACTGCAAAGTTGACTAAAGTTTATGCTGGTCAGGTACTGTGACCTGTCTGCCGCCAGAGCAAAAGTGTTGGCTGGCAGAAGGTAGCACAAAGCCGAATTGACTAAGAACTCAAAGCAAGGCCATGTGTTTAGTCTAGCATTTTTAAGCTAAAGCGATTCTGCGGAAACACAGAAAATTAAAAGTCGGACATTGCTCAACTTTATGAACATCCACTAGTATGAAATAATTTAATCGACATATATAGGACTTTCCCTCATTTGTAGGTGCCAGTAATAGAGGGATTTTCCATTCTTGAATTATTAAATAATTGCCTTCTCAATGCGGGTTTCCACAGTTTCTTAGCAATCACCATATATTGTAAGCGTTCTGTGCCCATTACACGCTGAAGCTAATTCAGGACACTGACTCAGCCACATAATATCACTAATCTGTACATGTGATGTTTCAGGTAACATTTGATGAAAAAGTGTCGGCATATGCACCACGACTTGTTCAGTACATGGAGTCGGTCCCAAAGAAAGACGTTATGTATGTGCTGATGATCATGCAAGAGACAAAAAAGGCAACACGAAAGAAATTAACGAAGCTGTGCTGCCCCTTCTGTGCGCACATTTCAAAGAAGATGAAAGTCATCTGTTCCAAGTCTTTGAAGTGAGTCACATTTCACTTTGGGGTTTTAAATGCTCTAAGGAACATTCACAGGGTATAGGGCATATCCCCCCTTATAATTGTTCTGTATAATGCTAAAAAATCATTTTCATTAACAAAACACTGTCTTGTTTATGCAGCCATGCCAGTTTAACATTAATTCCCATTTTCTAATGGTATCATATTAATTCAGAACTAGATGAAATGGTTTGGGCAACGTCAAAGAGTCCAAAAATGTACGGGCACATTACTTTATTCTTGGTTGAAACAATACGAAAAAATATGAGTTTTGCATTATATTTTTATCTGAAGTTGGCCCAGAACATTGATTCTTGCAATACTACAATCTGATCATAGTAGATCATTTCAGTATGCTATTATTCTTGCCAATGTCCGGTATATTAGAAAGAACTTACCTCCGAACTAGTCCACTCAGGATATATCAATTCTTAAGTACAAGAAAACTACTTTGCACACACACACACACACACACACACACACACACACACACACACACACACACACACACACACACACACACACACACACACACACACACACACACACACACACACACACACACACACACACACACACACACACACACACACACACACGCACGCACGCACGCACGCACACACACACACACACACACACACACACAAAGCAATTGTGAATTCGAAATTGGCATGCCAAATCACACATTTGATGCAAATATCATTTAAAAAGGTCAAATGAAAAGTGTTCAAAAGTGTGAAAATGTTTCCTTGAGGAAATGTGTTGCTAGTATTGGCAACCTGAATTCCTTTTTATCTTCCAGGAGGGAACGAGCATCACAGAAAGACTCCCTGAGCTGCCATACATCCCTATTATTGTCGCACTTGGTAGTTGGTACGTTTACATATGAGCTTTCATTGCATTGCTATTTACTTCTGAATAATTATGTGGCCTAACTAGCATTCGCTTTGGTATCACCACATGTTATCCTGCTGGCTATATAGTGGGGAGGGCTCAATATGATTGCGATTGTCAGGAAAGAATGTAATATACTCCTCGTTCCCACCTACCTACTGTAGTTGGTAGGTGGGAACGATAAAAAAATCCAGTCAGTGATAACCACAGGCAGTCGGCACCATCATTGTATCACCTTGACTTTGTTTTAGCAAGAGCAGTGCCTGAAATGACAATATAGCGCATTCGCTGCTGCAATTTGTCATCATGAAGAGGGCTTGGGCCGTTTGCATGGTGAAGCCATATTGAATTTGTGCGCACTTATATCCTTGCCTTGCACTCATCTGCAGCCAACCACACATCCAATCAACTGCTTATGTGAAGATGCAACTTTTCACTCTATCTGTGCCAAGAATAGTTCTTATGCAGCTGTGCAAGTGACTATGCTGTATCTGTGGTGGGCATCTCTCACTGTAGAGTTTTTCAATGTAAATTTATCAAAAAGTGCAGTCGCTTTGCACATAAAGCTGTAATGCCATGCAAAAACCTTCCTAAGTCAGCTTTCTGACAACTGTACACAGCGTGCAGCACTACATCAGTGAGTGGTAAAGGAGATTTTTGCATCTCCTGTACAGCTTGTTGCACTCACGGGAAAACGGGTACTGGTATACCATCACTGTTTTGCGACAAGTGTAGTTTTGCGTGCTTAACTGCCTTCATGCAAGGGTATTGAGCTTCATGTTGCATTCGACCCCTTCCATCTTTTCAAACGCGGCTGTGGTACAGTTGTTTGAGGTTTGACTCACTAAAATTATTTTAATTGCTGCTGAGGGATGACGACTATTTTCTCAGCAGCGTTGTCGCATGTAACAGCCAGAAACCCTCACCAACTAGCCAGCACACAAGTATAAGTTGTCCTTCATTAGTTAAGTATGAAGACTTTCTACCGTCAAGGGTTTTAAACCATCTGTGGTAACACAAGTTCCATTCAGCCATCCGACGAAATCGCATTTGGCTTGAAACTTCATTCAGATGTTATGAGCCCTGGTCCTGTAAAACATTTTGTTATGAAAAGAGGCTTGCTCAAAATAATGGCGGTGGGCTGTTACAATGAGCACGTCTGTTGGCTTTTAAAATGTCACTTGTCTGGCAGTCGCTAAATTATGTGCATTTTTTAAAGCACTCCACATTGCAGGCTTAGTATCCAAACAGTGCCTTCTAGTGCTTTGTTTGCAGTAAACGAATTGAAAGCTTTTTAAAATAAAATGGATTTACTTTTCAGATTGCACTGATTATGAATAATGAAGAGATTTAACTCCATTGGTCTGCCTGCCACCTTTCAACAGGAAGCATTTTCCGGAAGGAATGTTTTGTGGCCTGCGAACAGCAGATCCTGTTTGCCGAGGCCGCGGACTTCTCGGAGGCCACCTGCCTTTTACTTCTGAGCTACTACATCTTCAACTTAGCCTATGCAGATCCTGTTTCCGCAACACTGATGATGATGATATGTGGTGTTTTATGGTGCAAGGGCCATTTGATGGCCAAAGAGTGCCAGGTCATGGTAGAAAAAATGGGTGGACAATATTTATGATAAGTGGCTGTATAGGGGCCTTAAAATTCCACGCGCTATAGGCGGGTAAAAACAGATATGTATTAAAATCATGAGAGTGACGTGAAATGTGCCTACAGATATATATATATATATATATATATTGGAAGACGCACGAAGACCTCACCAGAGAAGGTCAGCAGCACCGTTAATTTGGCAGTGTCTGCCTCGGCTCAGAACACCAAGAAGAGGGAAGAGTCGGGATGATGATGATATCTACAAGTGAGAACGATGAAGTACTTGAAATGTGCTTACACTAATTTCACCCCTCTTCGAAGCGGCCAACCTGGCCGCCACTCAGAGATCGTCTGAACGAGTAACAAAAGGCTTCATGCGCGAAACGTGAACGATTTCCGTGTTGCGACGACGGCGGTCTGTCACAGACTGAAGCGGGCTGACGAGATAGTTCACTGGGGAAGTTTGTCGTAGAACAGTGTAGGGGCCAACGTACCGGTGGAGAAATTTCTCGCAAAGCCCTGACGCTCGCACCAGGGTCCATAGTAAGACCTTATCGCCGGGATTAAAGGCCACGTCGCGTTGTTTGCTATCGCAGCGACGTTTTCTCTCCTCTTGAGTAGCTTCGGTGTTTTTACGAGCAATTTCACGGCAATGCGCGACTCGAGCTGAAAAGTCTTCTGGCAGATAAGTCCTGCACGGAGCAGGAGCAAAGAAGAATGCCGTGTCGAAGACGGATGAGGCAGATCGTCCATACACGAGGAAGAAAGGGCTGTAGCCAGTAGATCGTTGCGTCGCAGTATTGTAGGCGAAGGTGACAAATGGTAAAATGTCATGCCAGTTTTTGTGGTCAGGGCGTAAGTACATGGAGATCATGTCAGATAGCGTTCGGTGGAAGCGCTCAGTAAGGCCGTTCGTCTGCGGGTGGTATGTAGAAGTGGTTTTATGCGTCGTATTACACGCCCGCAGGACTTCCTCGAGGACCTGGGAAATGAAGGCTTTGCCACGGTCATTCAGAAGAACGCGAGGTGCTCCATGGCGCAAGACGATGGACTGCAAGAAAAAGTCGGCGATTTCTGTAGCGGTGGCAGAACGAAGAGGCGCCGTCTCAGCGTATCTTGTCAAATGGTCGACTGCAGTGACGATCCAGCGGTGACCGGAAGATGTCAACGGCAAGGGACCATACAAGTCAATTCCGACAAATTCAAAAGGTGCGGTCGGACAAGGAAGAGGCTGCAGGAAACCAGCCGGCGGGGATGTCGATCGCTTACGGTGCTGACACGACGCGCACGAGCCCACGTATTTGGCTACCGTTGTGGACAAGCCAGGCCAGAAGCAGCGGGTCTTGATGCGGTCGTAGGTCTTGCGGAAGCCTAGATGACCGACGGCAATGTCATCGTGGAATGCTTCTAAAACTCGAAGACGAAGGGAGCGGGGGAGGACTGGCACCCACTTGTTACCCGTGGGATGGTAAATATATCGATGAAGCACACCGTCATCGAGGCGAAAATGTCGAAGCTGGCGTCGCAAGCGGCTGTTGGGTGGTTTAGTGACACCGCGAAGGCGATCAATGAAAGTCCGACAGTAGGAGTCTGCCCGCTGAAGTGAGCGGAAATCGGAGGGTGAAGATAGTTGAATTTGGTCCAGTGAAGCGAGCAATAGGTGTTGTGAGGCAGGCTGGACGTCGGAGCCGTTCGAAGGCGATGCGGAGGACGTACTGTCAAGAAAGATCGAAAGCGGGCATCGGGACAGCGCGTCGGCATCATGATGACATTTGCCAGACTTGTAGGTGATGCTGAAATCGTACTCTTGCAAGCGCAGTATCCAGCGCCCTAGACGTCCTGACATATTCTTCATTGATGACAGCCAACACAGTGCGTGATGGTCGGTGACGATGGTAAAGTGCCGACCGTAGAGGTACGGGCGGAATTTCTGTATCGACCAGATGATAGCCAGGCACTCTTGCTCCGTCATAGTGTAGTTGCGCTCAGCTGTCGACAGAGTCCGGCTAGCGTATGCCACAACCTGCTCTTTAGAGGCGGCATCACGCTGCAGAAGGACGGCCCCAGTGCCTTGTGCGCTCGCGTCAGTGTGCAGTATAGTGGGCGCTCTCTCGTCAAAGTGGCGGAGCACTGGTCCGGAAGTCAGGCGTTCTTTCAGAGTTTCAAACGCGAACTCGCAATCGTTGGACCATGCGAAAGAAGCACCAGCGACTAGTAACTTATTTAGGGGAGCCGCTATGGTAGCAAAGTTGCGTATAAAGCGACGGAAGTAGGATGCGAGACCAAGAAAGCTGCGCAACGTCTTTTGGTTGGATGGTCGCGGGAACTGTAGTACAGCTGTGATCTTGTCAGGGTCTGGTTGGATGCCGTCTTTCGAAACGACGTGACCTAGTACTTTGATGCTTTTGCTGGCGAATGTGCACTTTTTCGTATTTATCTGAAGGCCAGCCTTGGAAAGACATTGAAGTACCTCGTCTAATCGTTGAAGATGTTGAGTAAAGGTAGATGAAAAAACAACGATATCATCTAAGTACCAGAGGTAGGTCTTCCATTTTAGGCCACGAAGAACAGTATCAATCATCCGCTCAAATGTTGCTGGAGCGTTGCACAGGCCAAAAGGCATTACGTTAAATTCATAAAGCCCGTCCGGCGTAGCAAAGGTGGTTTTTTCTTTGTCAGCCTCGTTCATGGCGATTTGCCGGTAGCCTGATCGTAGGTCAAGGCTCGAAAAATATTTCGCCCCTTGGAGTGTGTCTAAAGCGTCATCAATTCGAGGCATAGGATATACATCCTTACGTGTGATCTTATTTAGCGTTCGATAGTCAACGCAGAAACGAACAGAGCCATCTTTTTTTCTCACTAAAACGACCGGAGAAGACCAAGAACTGGAAGAGGGCCGTATTATATTTCGTGATAGCATGTCGCTAACTTCTTTTTCGATGATTCTTCTTTCCGACTGCGATACGCGATATGGCCGACGGCGTATCACACCACAACCGTCGGTTTCAATGCGGTGTACAGCCACGGAAGTCTGGCTCAGTGTTGTGGCACAGCTATCGAAGCAAGCTTTGTGCTTAGCTAAAAGTGCCAATAGCGCTTCAGATTGTGCAGATGTCAGGTCTGAACCGATGACTGCTGGAAAAGAAGAACTCGAACCTGAAGTTGGTACTGATGACGAAGACGGGCAGAGTGCTGCGATGGAGCTCAGTGGAGAGGCGTCTATCGTGGCCACAGTCATCCCCTTGGGCAACAGCATGGATTCTGCAGTTGTGTTGCAAACGGGCAGGAGAGCGCGGCCACAGGAAAACCGGAGGAGACAAGAGGCGACGAGAATTCCACGTGAAGTGCAACGAAAATAAGGCAAAACTAGTGCATCACCATCGGCTACTTGGGTAGATGCGACAGCTACCACGTGTTCGTGACCAGGGCGCAGGACACAATCTTCAACGACGAGTAAGCTGGAGATCGAGGGTGACAATGCCGAAATGGGTGCATCCGCTGTATCCGAGATATGAACGACGTCTTCTTTAAATGATATAACAGCGGAAGCAGAATGTAGAAAGTCCCAACCGAGAATAAGTTCATGAACGCACGTGGGGAATACAATCATTTCGATGTGGTGACGTATGCCGTCGATGGAAACGCGAGCCGTACACTGTCCGTCGGGTTGAATCAGCACGTTATTTGCGCCGCGCAACACAGGTCCCACATAAGGTGTTCTGACTTTACGGAGCCGCGAGCACAAGTCACTACGCAAAACAGAAGTGGCGGCACCGGTGTCAACAAGAGCTTGAACAGGAACACCTTCAACAGTCACTGACAACATATTGACCGGGCGAACAGGAGGTAATTTAGGAGATCGACAGGACGCAGTTTTCCCTCCACAAACTGCAATCCTTATTTTTCCGGATGTTGGTCAGCAAGATATATATATATATATATATATATATATATATATATATATATATATATATATACACATACATTATATAATTGGTATTATGATAGCATATTTCCAAGCAGACGGAATACACCCGGTAGACCACACATCATTGAAAAGAGACAAGAGGGTTTTCTTCGTTTCGTCGTGCAGATGTTTTATTATTTCATAAAGGATTTGATCAGATCCAGAAGCAGATTTGTGACAGCTGTTAAGTGCTGCCTGGAGTTCTGCAAAATTGAAGGGGCGGTTGTATGCCTTTGTTTGTTCGCACGTTCTTTCTAAAGGGTACCTCTCGATTTGTTCTGTATATCTCAGGAATGAGTCGGTAGTGTGTAGGGATGGTAAAATCGATGAACGATTAATCGATTAAAGGTGCATGGTTAATCGATTAATCGTAATCGATTTCCGCATTTCAATTAATCGAATTAATCGATTAAAACTTTTCGATTAATCGATTGCGGCAACTACCGCCTCCAGCCCCAATACCGCCCCTAGGCCGGTGCGCATGAGGGCGAGGCGAGCGATGCCGAGACGCCGAATTCGAGCGCACCTAATATTTTTCACTACACGCGCACATTTCTACGCTAGCAGAACGAGCCCAAAGCCGTCTGCGGCTCTACCCGATGGAAGCAAAAATGAACTCGCCCGTCGACTACGGCGCCCACCTCCAAGCCCTCCCCAAGGCTTCAAGCGCGGGCAGGAGGTGGCCCCACCCCGACGAGGCAGAAATGTACTTGCCCGCTTCTCTCCGCTCACAGCTTACTACATTCACCTCCTCTCTCCGCCTTTTCTTCTATCATGCGCTGGTTAACCGTCGGCAATGTACACGTGGTGCTTACTTGCTATATTGCGTTATTACATTTTGGTGTGTATACTGCTTCCTTTGTCATGTCGTAATGGCGAGCACGCACAAGAGGATCACTGTGTGGACGTTGTTCACAGAAGATTCGAAAACGACGTCTGCAATAAAGGTGGTAAGCAGTAGTCGAAGCTAGCGACGGAAACTCAAATGGTCATGACTAAAATTACAATGTTGAGGACCCCGTTCCCGAAGGCACCACTACTATTCATATAGTGTTTTTTTTTCTTTTTTTTTTTTTTTTTTGGATGGCGTACATAAAGCGCGCGCCGCTTAGCGTAATATGTACGGTAAGTTATCAGTACCTCGCTACTTAGCCAAGAGCCTTTGTGTAACTTATCTTGAAAATCAAGTCGCTCTTCAATCACACAAGCGATTGTTATGTTTCAAAAGGATGGATTGTTGGTAATTCATATTCGTTGAACAAGTTTGGTCCCTTCGCAGGACCCCTTCCTTTGTTTTGGTGTTTTCAGCGCTTTGGCTTCATTGAATGAAAGCAGCAAGGCGGTGCATCAACGGTCAACAGAGAAGTTTCTTGTTTTCTGTACACATCAGACGTGCGAGCTCATCGTCTAGTTGCTTATTCTGCTTGTGTTCGTTTTGGGCTCCGCGCTGCTTCATCGTGTTTCATCGCACAAGCTCAGCTCTCCTTGCCTTTGATAAACTAGCGAATTTCTTCGCCTTCTGAGGCTATGACAACTTTCTGGGTATTTTATTTAACTCTCTGCTCAACCATGGTTCATCAGTGGTTACAGCACTCGGCTGCTGACCCGAAGGTCGCGAGGTTCGAACCCGGGCGCAGCGCTCGCATTTCGATGGAGGCGAAATGCTAGATGCCCGCGGACTGTGCGATGTCAGTGCACGTTAAAGAACACCAGATGGGCGAAATTGCCGGAGCTCTCTACTTCGGCCTCCCTCATAATCATATCGTGGTTTTGGGACATAAAACCCCACACAACATTATTATTTAGCTCTCACGTTTTATTTTTTTCTGGTTGAACGGTACTATACAGCGGTTCAAGAAGTGCCACATTGTAATATGCGTTGTTTATTTCTGGACTGGTTCCTATTGCCGTTATATTTTATTCGTCAGGAAATAAAAAGTTATTGTTTACCAATGAAGGAAAGAGTGAAAATACATCAGAATGCAGAGGGGATGGCCTGAGCTAGTACGTCACGGCCGGCTATACTACTCTGGGGAAAACGAGTGAAGTATGATGGTGGCAGAAAGAAGGGATCGTGTGTGTGTGTGTGTGTATATATATATATATATATATATATATATATATATATATATATATATATATATATATATATATATATATCTTTTTCAAGATTGTGAAGCTAGCATTCCTGCGGTGCAGTTAGCCCAATTTATACCAGTTGGTCACTTCCGCAAGCAGCGTGTTCAAGCGCAGTTTGCTTGCGCTATATGACACTGAAAAGGTAGACTCAGCAGCTCCCCTGACATAAACACGCATAACAGATAAACCCCAGCACATGCAACTAGGACCTCGTCTCCACATGAAGCACAACAGGTGCCGCCATTAGTTGTGCGAATATGTAGAGCAAGGAAGCGCACTCGCGGATTCTGAATATGCTCTAACAGACCCTGGAGAAGTGTCACTTTCAGCTAACGCTTGCACTCTCACGTCAACCAGCCTAGAGGCCCCCCGTCTTCTGCTGTGACGCGAAAGGAGGACAGTCGCGAAATACTATATGTTCTAATGCCTGACATGTGGAGCCCGAACGCTCACAGCTCGGGCTCCACGGTGGTCTATAGACGTCAGACTCTGCCCAGGCGGCGCTGCGAAAAACGCCGCCACCAGCGCTCTCATCGCCGCCCTGGCCATAACTGGGTAGTGCAAAGAGAGCCGTGCGCAAGCGAATGTGCATAGGCCACAATTGAACCCCCATCTCTCGTTGGTGTTGAGGCGCGGTTTCCAGAAAATCAAGGACCTGGAAAGCTTCTTCCGTCAATCCACCCTCGCTTCAGAGAAGTAGGAAGCCCATGAAAGTGAATTGCGTGTACAATGCAAAAGATGTTTCAGTTATTTCGGCGTACTGCAACTCGCAAGCGCAAGCGAGCATCGCATGACGTCGGGTTCGAGGCACTCCGACTTGCATTCTGCAACGCCTAAATGCGTCAAATTTGGGCATATACATAATGTCAGAGCGACGAAGTACGTACACGAGCAATGTTTCTTACGATAAGTGGTACAAAGCTCGCTTTATCAGGCACGAATGGTCCCGGCGATTTTCGCCTTTGCAGTTGCATTCTCCATCCATCTCTCGCTTCCTGTGCGTTGAACTGTTTTATTACGTATCCTCGAATGTACTGTTGACGGTTGTCTTCCGTTTGTATATACTGCAAATGGGGATACGTGCGTGTCCACTTTCTCGGTGTACAACGAAAGGCAAAACCGTGGCCTCCGAGATAGCTCCGCGGCAATCGTGGAGACCACGGGTAAGAAAAACCTGACGGTGGTCACGACCAAAATTTTGCGATTTACTTGTGTGACGCACGTGTTAGCATTTGCTAGTTAAAACCGGAACTTTGAACCTTGAATGCGTACGTGCGCGATGCTGTGTTAAGATTATGGGTGGTCGCGGAGTGCGCGATGTTTATCGCGCGCTTCACCAGTCTGCATTTAATTGCTGCACGGCGCGAACCGCTGTCTGAGGCTCTGCTGAGCTTCAAATTCAAGGTTACGACGGTTCTACGTCAAGGCTACTCAAAACACTAACATGACACCCACATTATCACACTTTCTCATGCGACCGGCTGTAGAGAACGCGAGTAATTCGCTCACCCACCACGTTCGCAATTCGGCCCGTATCCAAAGCTCTCGCCGTTCTGCTTCGTGCAACAGCTACAGAAATCGGTAAAACAAGTCCTTTACGTCCGTGGCAATTCACAGCGCAACAGTAACTTCGACTGAAGCCTTTCTTCGTATAGCGCGGAGCTGTTGCGTCTGCTCTTGTTTTCGCCGTCGTTCTGGCACGCACTTCATGGCGGTTCGCTCGCGCGTCCGACTAGCGGAGATAAATTCGTAGCTCTTTTTCTGAGTGTTCAATGCGCCAACACACCAAATATTTAGGTTAATTGTTGTTTCCAACTCGCTAGTTGCACCCGGTTGCACAGCAAACTGTGCAAGAGAGCCGGACTCTGCACTACCCAAAACTGCTCCGACAGGTGGCGCTACGTGTCTGCAAAACTCCAGAGTCTGACGTCTATAGGGGTTGCGGTGCTCTACAGCTGAACTGAAGGTCGTGGGATCGAATCCTGGCCCCGGCGCCCGCTTTTTCGATGGAATCGAAAATGCCTGAGGCCTGTGTACTTAGATTTAGGTACACGTCAAAGAACCCCAGGAGGTCGAAGTTTCCGGAGCCCTGCACTACGGAGTTTCTCATAATCATATCGTGGTTCTGGGATGTAAAACACGAGATTATTATTATTATTATTATTATTATTATTATTATTATTATTATTATTATTATTATTATTATTATTATTATTATAGTTCCGGCTGTACGCACGATTGAAGATGTGCGCGTAGCGCCGAGTTAAGGCAACGACGAGGTGAAGTATGCGAAGTACACTTGCGCAACTGCCGTTCATTTTAACTGGCGGCAAAAACTCATGGCCCTCTACTTCCCGCGCATGCCTATACCGATGGTCTGTTTGAGGCCAGTATGTTGCTGTGCAATCTCGCATGGGTGACCCTAAGGAAGAGATCACGTCAGTTTGCAATTATATTATTATTGAGGGCTTCCGCAATATCTAACGAACAAACGGAGAAAAGATACTGTCCCAAAGTGCGAGCGTCTTATTTACTTCCTCTTCCTCCTCATCTCTGCTTTGCATTTCGCGGGATTTCCTAACCCTCGGCCATGCTGCATGTTTCCGGTGCGTCTTTTCGACCAGTGTGGTCGCCGAAAACGCCTCCGATTGCGTTGCGCTCGAGTAGGCAGACTTCAAGGAAATACGACCTCCTGCCGAATCGTCCATGGACAATGGCCACAGATCCTTCAATCCGTGACATCACCTAAAGACTGTGGTTCCCCTGTGTCCACTGGGCAAAAGTACGAATTTTCACGAAGGTGCGAATGGGCACATGTGATCTCTAGCGCGTCTGATAGACATCGGTCGAGATTAAACACGAACAAGCCTTCTCAAACAATGAGATACCCTTTTTAAAGCGCACTTCAAAAATGTCGATTAATCGATTAATCGATTCAAACATCACATCGAAACCAGTTTATCGATTAAAGGCTAAATCGATGAACGATTAACGATTAATCGATTAAAAATTTTAATCGACCATCCCTAGTAGTGTGATGAACCGGAGATGTACTCAAAATGTGCCCCCAACGAGTCTACCTGGTCTTCAAGGCTCTCTCCTTCGGTATTCATCAGAGGTAGCGAGCATGACCGCCGCTCTTTTATTCTATTTACTCTATTCCACTTTTCTTTCATCAGTGTCAGAGTTAATACCTGATACGTATTTTTGCCAGTATTCTCGTCTGGCTTGTCGACGCGTCCTTCTTCCCTGTGACTTTGCATGCTTGAAATTTATCAGGCTCTCCGCAGTTGGGAAGTCGCAGAGCAACCCTCATGCCTTATTTTGCTTCCTGCGAGCTTTTCTAGAATTGTCATTCCACCAGGGAACCCTCCGTTTGCCCATTCTTCCAGATGTTCTGGGGATGGCTTTAGACGCGGCATTTATTATGACTGCTGTTAGAAAAGCAACTGCATCGTCAATGCTTAGAGCGCGTATTTCTTCCCGCGGCATATAAGTAAGTTCTCCGAACATCTCCCAGTTGGCTAAGTCCACCTTCCAGCAGGAGTCTACGGCAAACATTCGGACTGTTGTGCTGCGTTGAGAAATACGGGAAAGTGATGACTCCCGTAGGGATTTTGAAGAACTTTCCTCTGCAAAAATGGTATAAGTGTAGGGGGATACAATACTTAAATCTATGGATGAGTAAGTGTTGTGTGTAGTGCTGTTAAATGTAGCTTCTTTCTTATTTAACATACATGCTCCAGTGGAAAAAAAGAAGTTTTCTATTAGTCGTCCTCTCGCGTCACAACGACAGTCGCCCCACAGTGTGGTGTGTGCGTTTAAGTGTCCCAGTACTACATATGGCTCTGGCAGCTCGTCTATAAGAGCATGAAATTCTTGGCTTTGAAGCGAGTAACTTGGAGGGATGTAAAGAGAGCGTACTGTAACAAGCCTGTCTAACAGCCCCGCTCGAACCGCAACCGCTTCAAGGGCCGTTTGGAGTTGCAACGGCTGGCAGGGGGACATTTTTAGCAAGGATAATTGCGACACCACCTCAAACTCTCCGTCACCCGGATAGGAAAATAACAAAATAAAAGTGGTGACAAGCCCGCTCCTACGTAAAGCAATAACGGGCGTAAATCCAATTAAATATAAATGAAAAGGGGTGTAAAACCACCCAAAGCGCAAAATTTTGTGCAAAAAAGACCAATTAGAAAAATAAAGATTGGGCACGGTAACGCATGTGGGTCCCAAGGCGTTGGCTCAGCGAGCACAAAAAGCACTCGCATAGGCGATTTATTTACAAGCATTCATAATATGATGTAGATGCAGTGATTGATGGCTGTCCCGGTGTGCCCGAGAGGAAACCGTGTGCCCTGAACCATGCTTGTGATGAGACGGTGACAGATGAGGACCGGCCCATGGAGCTGCGACTTGTTCTGCAAGACTGACAAGATCTATCAGGCACACATAACATGAGGCCTGGAACATGCAAGGCATTTTCCAGCTTTGGATTGTATTCGTGGAGGAGCTCTTGGACATCATCAAGGTTTCTGATAAGCCCTCGAACGTTCCATTGTATAATTTCTGTATGTGTATCCATCTTGTTTTGTTTGTTTGTGAAGTAAATAAATTAGTGCTGTGTGTTCCGAATGTGCTTGTTTCGATTACAGAGCCGTCTCTGGCCCTGTAATTCTGATTTTTTCTTTTTTGGAGCGGTCGAGAGATTCTCGCCGCTCCTTAGGTGATGGCTATGCCATCACGCTTGGGGTTGCGTCCATCGCCTCAACGGCGGTGCTGGACGTCTGCTCTTGCGAGAGCTGTGCGGGTTCCGGCCTCGCCTCAGAAGGCGTGGCCTTGAACTTCATCAAGCCGGAGGTTGATGGGTTCTCCTTCGGGGACGGCGAAGCAGCTGCGGCTGCTGTCGCCACAGGGGGGCTGACATAGCCGCGGCCACCTTCCTGGTGGGCCGGGCCGATGTCGGAAACTGCTGCAGCGTTGCCGCCTTACGCGCTGCATCAACATACCCTGCGGCATGGAGAAATGACATGCGTCTTCGCGCTTCTTGGAATGAGATATTTTTCTTTACTTTGAGAGTGACAATTTCTTTTTCTTTTTTTCCAAGTGGGGCAAGATCTAGAGTATGCTGGGTGTGGGCCGTCGCAATTAGCGCAATAGAGTGACTCGCTACTGCAGTTGTCTGTCGGGTGATCGTGATCACCGCACTTTGCACACGTTTGGCGGCCTCGGCACCTTAGCGAACCATGGCCGTACCTCTGACAGTTGAAACATCGGCGTGGGTTAGGGATATACGGTCTGACTTTGATTTTGTAGTAGCCAGTTTCAAGGGTCTCTGGTAGCACGCTCGAGGAAAAGGTGATAACGTGATGCTTTGTGGGAATGTCTTTGTTTTCATGTTTTATTTTAATTCTCTGCACGTTGGTTACCTGCTGTTCCTTCCACCCCTCCAACAGCTCCTCTTCACTCAGGTTCGAAAGATCATGATGGGAAACTGCTCCTTTGCTCGAGTTCATTGACCGATGCGGGGTCTCAGAGACTTTAACATTTCCGAATGCTACCAGGTTAGTCAGTTTGGCATGCTGGAGCATGTCGCGAACCTCCAGGACGAGGTCGCCGCTAGCCAGTTTCGTGACTTTGTAGCCAGGTCCTAGTGTGTCTGTAAGAACTTTGGCAACTGTGAATGGTCAGATGGCCCTCATATTCTTTTCAGGGTTGGAGCTGTGAACAACGTGGAAGTGCGGGAAAGTTTCCTTTTGTTTCTGCTGGCCAAGTAATTGCAAGGTTTCCTCGGTGCGTCCTCTTTTTGAGAGAGAACGATCAGGTAGCTTAGGGAAGGCTAAGTCCATGAATGTGAAAAAGATTCCGCAGCTGTGCCAACCACCCACCATGGAGCCCAACAAGGAGACGCGACAAGGTTTGTACGTGAACTAGGCTTGACAACGTCAGCTGTACACAGCTACTATAACCAAATATGTAATAACTAAGGTCGGTTAGTCCACACAAGGGTAACGCATGCCGCCCGTAAAATCTGAAGTAAAGTGAAGAGAGGAGAAGACAGGAAAGATGAAAAGTAAGAGAGAAAGACGAAGATGTAGGGAGTAAGGAGACAGGAAAAGGCGACTACCGGTTTCCCCTGGGTGGGTCAGCCCAGGGGTGCCGTCTACGTGAAGCCGGGGCCGAAGGGGTGTGTTGCCTCTGCCGGGGGGCCTTAAAGGTCCAATCACCCAGCTTCAGCTCAGCCCCCCAGGATTCCCTTTTCCCCGGACACGGCAGAGCCATGCACGGCGAGGCGTGGTAGGAAATCAAGATCCCCGTCAGCTCGGGTCCGTGGTGTCGCTACATACCAAACGCTTGCTTGCACAGACGCCCCTGCGTGGACCGCATCACTAGAATTTCTTCAGAGGTGAGATATGCTGATAATGCCATCAGTGTTCTGATAGCTGCATTGACTGCATTTTTATGCACAAAAGACGTAACGAAAGAAGGGGAATACATTTTTTTTTTTTGCAAGGGGCTTGTTTCTTTTTTAGTCACAACCAAATTAATCCAACAGACAATCAAGCCAAAGAAATCTTAGGGGGGGAAATTATTGTAAAATGTAGAAGGTTATATTCTTTGTCTCTAATTCTTTTTCTCTCTGGTAGTGCATGACTGCGGGTTTAAATTAGTTGCCTAGTCTTAAATATGCGCTGTTGACATTATCAGGTTTTAAAATTATTATTTCATTCGCCAGCTTTATCACTTGGCAAGGTGCTGCTTGAAATTTGTTGTGTAGTAAAGGAAAAGGGTGAAATTGTTGCTTTTGTCTTAATTTTCTGGGAGTCCTTTGCTTTTGTGGGTGGTGAAGTATTGCGTCATTGTAGCCACATTTTGAACTTTGTGAATGAAAAGTGCTAATGTCAGCGGTAAACGTAAGTAAAACAAGAATACTCAGTATCATCATATCTTATTGCGAAAGCCCTCTATCATGCCATTTTATTTTGCGAATATGAAACAAAGGGGTACCGGATGACCGGAAAAGAATCAAACTTTCAGTTCTCTCTGTTTGAGGTGTCAGTTTTATGTTGAAGAGTCGCACATAAATAGTGATTTGGGTTTGATAAATGTTTTGTATCTGTTTTGCAAGATTTGAGGAAAAGGAAAGCTTGCATTGACTCCATCACCAGGGGCTCTGTCAGGATACAGCAAATGTTTTATTCCTGAGCCTGTTTGTTACTGTGCAACGGCAACATTTAAGCCGTCCTCTTATAGTCTATAGCTAGGGTATGGCACTACACCATTTTTCTTTCATGGGAATTCATTCTGTACTTTTTTATAGTTACATTTTAATGCAGCATTTGGTTTCAATGTTACCATAAAAGTAAAGTACGGTCTGATATATGCTCACATGGAAGTTGCATGGTTGTACTTTAGTGAATAGGGTTGCCACCTGCCCAGTGTTGGACCAGACAATTGGCCGGTTGCCGGTCTGCACCTAAGACTGGCCGTCATTGGCCGGTTTTTTGCTCATCGCATCCGAAGTATTTTTTTATTTTCCGGGGGGGGGGGGGGGGGGGGTAATTTTTGTTTGCGTGCGGCGGCTGCACGCCAGTGCGAGCCGCGATGTCACTTGTAACCGCGGTGGGTGAAAGGTGCACGTGTTCGTGTCCGGCACTTCCCTTGTCCACCTCTCCTTTATAACCCCCCCTCCCCCCTTTCACAGGACGCTGAGACGTTACCCCTTCTTTAGGGGCGTTATCAAACCTAGGAACATTGTTCGGTGCAGGTGCCGTTCTTAGTGGTTTTAGGAGCCGTAGCGGGGGTTGAGCAGGTTGAGAGCTGACAAATGACATTGTTGACACGCCAGTTCAAGGCACGGAAGTTTGTGAAAAACGCAATAAATTGATCATTTTCCACTAGTTTGTCTGAAACGAGGGTTGTGTCTGCGGGTTTCAGCAAACAATTTTTTAGTTTCTCTGAATACCTCAGTGGGAAATGTTTTGTTCAGTATACATAATCCCCTTATCGCTCGTTTGACTTTGAGTGTAAACATATTATAAGACACGTGGTATTTGGGCAGTAGCCAGCAGACTAGTTGGTTCGCTCAGTGCAGTGTTTGTATGTATGTGGACATTATGTTGATGTTGAAGGGTACAATAAATGTCATAGCATGTTGAACAGTTAACATAGAGTTTTTTTTACTTTCAACACAACTTCAACTTGCTTTACCCCCGCCCCCCCTGCTGACGGGCCGTCTTTTTTTTTCTGGAAAAATGTGGCAGTCCTACATGTGAATGCTGTACATATACAGGGTGTCCCGGCTATCTTTAGCCTAGGGTTAAAAGATACAGTATTACAGGCAGACGAGGGAAATCAGCTGCATATGGCTCACAGCGACCCTGCGCATTTCAGACATTTTTTGTTTGGTAATTAACTAATTTGTTAATTAGGATTAATTTACTAAATCTTTAAATATCGACTTTAGGCACGAAATGGGACTTGCAACGTTCGAGAGCGTCTTCTGAAACCCCCATTGCATTATTTGCGATAAAGAAAGTCTTGCTTGTACCATTTTTTCCATGCTACAAAGAAAGCCCGCTAAATACAAAAAGGACCACGTGACTAGCGCATTCGCGCGCCGCGACCATGCTGCTCTCAGCCGTGGTTTGAGCGAACAAAATCAGCTGCGGCCGCGATCCGCCGGCTCCGTTGCAGCAGTAGGCCGATAAGTTGACGGTGGTTTCTTCGCCCGCGCTCGCTAGAACTTGCACAGTCACGCGGGCCAAATGGCTGGCAATGGGCCTGCCTGAAATATTGTATTTTTTTACCCTTGGCTAAAGATAGCTGGGACACCCTGTATATATGTTTGTGTGTACAGCCATTAATGCACGCAATATTTTTAGCACTGATGCAACATGGAATTTTTTGGAGCAAGACAAAGGCCATAAAAATATGTTTACATAAACGAAGTCTCAATATGATAAATAGATGCAATCACTGAAAAGGAGAAGTGTTCAGTATACTGATATCAAGGGCTATTTGGTAAGTCATTGGAAAAGTGCCAAATTACACACACTGGGAAAAATACCTTTTATGACTGGATTTACTAACCTTGACTTGAAGTAAGCTTGTTGCTACTTTTGTATTTTCACTTTTTATAGTACCAAGCTCTGCATGCTGCATGACTGTTGGGACAACTGTAGAAGGTGAAGTTAAAATAGCTGCAGAAATGTGAAGCTAGGTGAAAGACCCCTGGAGGTGACCTGTTGAATTTTAAGATAATTGGCAAATTCCTTTTCTATTGCTTAGTTTAACATTATTTCACCATTCAAGTGGGAGAAGCAAAATATACATTAAAGCCTCATGATAATATTGGATGTCCACAATGCTTTGCACTCCAGCAATGCTGCGCGTCCGTCATGTTGTCTGGGTGCAGTCACAAAATTGTCAGCTATTGCTTCCATAAGGAGAAGCCATGAAAAGGCTGATTAGCAGTAGTTGGTGGAGCTTTTCGGTCATGAAAATGTGGCCGGTTTCTTTGGCATCCAATGCGAAATATTCAATGGACTTTACTGTGATGGCGCAAATTGATGAGAACGCAATATCAGAGAAGAAGTTTGAAAAAAGCGCAGACGACGAAGACGAAACACAACGTCGTTTGCGCTTTTAAAGTTTCCTCTAATGATGGACCAACTGACACTAACCAATGAAATGTTCCACTATCAGAGTTCTGTGCACTTGAAAACTTATCCGGTCAGCAGCTACAGGAGGCACATCACTCCATGTAGCTGAACTGTTTTTCTGTAGTGATGTGTTCTGATCCGTTCTAGGCGTTCAAGGAAACTGTTCATTGGTGAAATTTTCTTGCCAAACTTCTAAGATAAGCTTTTATTGCAATACATCTCAATTGTGTTTACCATTGCAATTATAAATGCGTCAAATAGGTAAACCACCTTATTTCTGCGTGGCATCGCTATGCTGCTTTCCTTGGCTCGTTTTAACCAGAGACATCTCTATAACCTTCGCATGGGTATGTTTCAAGGTATTTTTTTTTCTTTTTTCGAAGAGAGAAGTAAGGCATGGACATGTACGTAAGTGGTGCTCCACAAATCAAACAAACAGTTTATTGCGTGTTTCAACTGTATGCAAAGAGAGTGGCCTCAGCAGGGGCGTAGCCTGAAATTTTTTTCGGTGGGGGGGGGGGGGGGGGGGGCACCTACTTGATTTTGGGGGGTGCACCTCCTTGAAATGGTCATTTTTCGCTCTGTATGCCATGGCGAAAAAAAATTTCGGGGGGGGGGGGGGGGGGCACGTGCCCGATGTGCCACCCCCTGGCTACGCCACTGGGCCTGAGTATGTAGTGCTCTTTAATGTGCACTTTTTGCATATAAAGCATCGTGCCCGCAATCCATCGCATGGGTTTGTATTGTCGTTCTGGTTTTCTTGAATGTTATGTGTGTGCGTTCCTTCACATATCTTCAAAATATCGCACTCTTCGCTCTAGCATACCATGGTGGCGTTGCATTACTGTGCATTATTGCGAGCAGCATACAAATGCCCGCGATGAAGTAAAAGATGAGTGCGATATTCTACCGAATGAAAAGCTCGAGTGCGACCCCATAACTCTTTATCTCCAAACACTTTCAAAGTGCATGCTGACTGTAGAAAACAAAAGAAAAAAAAGTCACAGTTTCACCGCAAGGGTGAAGCAATGAATGCGATAGCAAAAAATTGTAATGTTATACGAAGTGAGGCTGGCAGCTAACTCTTTTTGGATCCGATCTCACGCAACTCTAGAAAACGCTTGTTTAAGAGAATTCTCTTCGCGTTGAGAGCGCAGCACGCAGAAGGGTACGCCGGCCCGGCCGCCGAGAAGGGGAGATGAGAAGGGGGAGATAAAGCGCGCGCCCGCGCCCGCGCTCGTAAAATCGAACGTCGCCCCCCCCGCCCCCGTCCGCTGTCGGCCGCCGAGAAGGGGAGATAACGCGCGCGCCTCGCTCGTAAAATCGAAGGTCGCCCCCCCCCCCCTCGCGTCTTTTCACGCTCACGAACGACCGGCGGGCCCGGTTATATATATACATATACGGCAAATGACGCCGACGCCGACGGCGAAAACCAGCCGCGAGTGTCCATATAATTGCTATCCCAATAATAAAACTTGACGTAATAGTACCTTGTGATAGTTCTTGATTTAGAATGAACATATTTGCGCGGGGCAGAAGGGACAAGGACAGGTGAAGAGACACGACGCAACACATGCGTTGTCCTTTCATCTGTCCTTGTTAATTTTGCGCTGTACAAATACGTAGAAAAATAAAAAGGGAAGGGTAACGTGTCATAAAGTGAAAGGCAGATGTGGCATGTGAACTATGCACGTCGGGGGGTGCACTGCCTTGCAAGGCTTAGTTAGATGCCTGTTGGGGTCTTTGTGCCAGTTGAGTATATTATTTGGCTGCACTAAAGGTTTTCCGTGAATGTGTGCAGCTGTGTCTGCAGCACCAATTTTTAATATATATCCTTTTCATCTTAAGTTGTCAGCGAAGCCTTGCACATGTTTATATACATAAATCATCGCTTCCATCGATCAGCACCACTGACAAACAAATGTTCATCAGTCGTGCTCGCTTAAGCGTGTCTGACGTCTGTCAGTTAAAAATGTGTACATTGAAATTTTGTTTGGAAGATCCAGATTACATTGCAAGCAAGGCAACTAAATTGCACGGGTAATTAAGAACTGAAGTTGAAGAGCCCTTTTGCGTGTGCCAGTCGTTTCCAAACCAAAGTGCCTGTATTGTTGACGAAACAAGTTCACATCGATACTCTTTTTTTTATTTCAGTAAACAATATATGTAATGAAAATCAGTGTTACCTTCTTCTTGGCATCCTTATGGTTCCCTCCTTACATGAACAGTGCACGAACCATAGAGAAGTCATTGCAGAACAAATTAAAAATCGGCAGCTAGAACCTGAAATGCTGCAATATGCAAGCTGTCTCATTTTCGTGCCTAGCAAATCTTGGCAGATCGAACTTATGGGCTTGTTGACAGATGGTGCTGTACGCATTAAATATCGCTTATTGGCTTTCTGTAAATTGCATATTATGAGGGGGGAAAATTCATGAAAGTAAAGCATATTTGTGATGCTTCGGAAGCAGGAAGAAATGTGATAGTGACTTTATGATTGTAATAGGGAGGGATAAGGAGCCAAAGCAAATGTCCAGCTAATGTATTTACATGCCTTCCAGGGAGATGTTCGACATTAACCCACTGAGAGGCGGCAAAATCACCAAGGGCCGTAAATCAAGGACCGTTGTGGACAACAGGATTATGAAGTTGGTGCAGCAGTTGCGCTGAAGGACTGAAGTTGTAAGTTAACTTTTGCTGTTATCTGCTGATACGCTATATATTTATGGTGCGTGGGAACCTTATATTTAATAAGGGTGTACTGGATACATGAGTACTTAAAAATAGTCTGAAATGCGCAGCCTGTGAGGATACCCTCATATCAAGTTTTAATTGAAAGAATGGAGGAGCATCTGTTTTTACACAGAACAAGGCCCCCCTTTATGTTAACAAGCAGCTTTTCAGCTATGTCAGGTGCGCGACCCTGTCGTGATGCGCAGGACCAATTATAGTTGTTTTGAATTCAATACCAGTGGTGTGTTTAAAACTTAGTTATCAAATTCACATTCCCCATCCCTCCTTCATTCTTTCCCTCCTGCATACTCCCTCAATATTTTGTTTCAAATGGGGCTCCATTACTGCCCCGTCTACTGCAGATGGGGGGTCTTTGTAAAAGAGAACATGACAGTTCTATGAATTAATTGCAGAGGCGCTCGTGCCTGGTGGAGGCAGGAGTCTGGCATGCGCTAGCCTTCCAGCAATTCTCGGTTATTTTGGCTGCCTGTAGCTGACACCCCAATTAGATGTGCTTCATCTTGCACTGAACTGTCTGCATTACTAGTCAGCTTGTCACACAGCTGAGTAGAATGACCCCTCATGTGTCAGTTGATCGGGTGTGAGCAAATACACCAGGCAATGTTAGTTTTTTGTTTGTTTTCAAATGTAAGCATTGAGATGAAATTCTGTCCAATTCGCCACTACCCAATTTTTTAAAATCATTTCTGCTATTAGGTTTTTACGTCTTTTAGCTCTCAAGGTTTATTTTTTACAGTCGCATCAAAACGCCACAGAGCAGGGTTTCGGCCAATTCAAGCTTGATACCTAAACTTTTCATCATTTTCATGGTGGTTGGCCCACCCATGCATAAACTTCTTTATTGTCAAGTGCAAGATTTCCCTCTAGTAGCCTCTTATGAAACTGTATGGCCTGTGGTGGTTGTTCACATTTGTCCTCTCTGTATTGAGCCCTGAGTGTTAGGGCTGCTATAGTTGCAGGCGATCATGACTAGGTTTGGGGAGGTTTTTCTATTCATTGGACATTTTACTTGGGAGTTAAGTTCTGTAGGACTCACACAGTACAAATTAGAGCCATAATATGTAGATTTGCTTTCAGTGCTTGCTTTTGGTAGCCAGTGTTCACAAGCTGAAATTTTTACAAGGCGTCTATACATACTCTTAGTGATGAATTATGACTGCGCACTTCAAAAGGGTAATAAATCTTGAAGTGCCAAGTAGTTGGTAGTTAGCAAGGTCAGAGCATTCAAACACTGAGTAACTCATATTAACTGATAGATCCTGTTTGCATGTAATGTTCAGTGGTCTGGGAAGGCAAGAAATTCTATGTACATGGACACTACTGCACTGTGTAAAACGGAAGTGGTAATGATGCTGACGTGCAACATATGAGCAGAGGCAGTGATGCAGTTCTGAGTATTGTACAGCACTTTATTCTGCTGGAATTGCAGAACGGCAATTTGCCAAGGGTTGTTAGTACTTATTTGAGCCAAGTTTGATGTCTCAAATGTTATGAAAAATGACTCAACATATGACCCTTTATAGCCATTATTTTGCATGTGGATGTGAAAACTGTATGGCTGCATCAGCGCATAGAGATATCACAGATGACAATTGCATATATTGGTTGGTGAAACCAGTTTGGCGCATAGGAGCAGTTTTTCTGGTTGTGGCAGAAACCTTCAGTGTTGTATCTATAAAGGCCTTGTAAGCATTCTAATTCTGAAATTTTACTAGCCAGTCTTCTAATAAACAGTTTAGGGGGCATGTGTTAATAGGCAGTAATGGTCAACAGCTTAACAGCTTACAGAAATACACTCACACTAGTGGCAGATTACACTGGATTTTCATTATCATGGTTTCCCTCACATAAAGCGATGCTAAAGATAAACATGAAGTTTTGGAATTCGGATAGGTTGGGATCGCTAGAGGTTGTTTACATAATGTTGCACGTGAAACGACATATTAGCAGAAATAAATGAATAAGTTGACCGAATTACTCTTTGTCAATTTCTGTCGCTGCTACAATGGCAGATTTCTTCAATTTCACGGGCTGCCTTTCTCTCAGCGAACTGCATGGCACTACGCTGCATTAGCTGCATTAACAGGTAAATGAGCATGCAGTCTCCAGGAGTATGAGCTAAAAAAGAAAAAAAAAAGTCTAGAACAAGAGAAGGAGCAGAAGTGGTAGTTTGTTTTGTCAGCGCTGGTTTTGTTTCAGCACTCATTGCAATGCAAGTCATTCCTGACCGTGAACCCAGCAGTCAAGTCTTGCCTGAGAAGCTGGACTGCATATTGGCTATCGGGGTGGCACAGAACGCGAAAAGCTCCTGGCAGCTTGGATGGCTATTATTTCTGCATAGTAGGACAAATTTCCAAACGAGTTTGTGGAGGGTGAAGCTGCGTCTCTATTATGAGAAACTGGAGCCTCTTCAGCCGCAATTCTACTGTCAGGCCTTGATTTTCGAAATCCTGAGAAGCTGGGGTATGTGCGACTTAATAACATTGACTGACAGGTGTTACGTTTTATAATGCCTGACACTTTGATTGTGCTGAAAGAGAAACTTAAGCAGAATCAAGTTGCCTGCCTTTGAGGTCACGCCCTGAACAATTAATGCAGCCGTGACGCTACAAACATTGTGCATTTTGAGTTAGCTTGGGGAAACTGTGACCTTTGTGAAAATACCTCAAGCAAGGAGAATCTGCAACGCTAGCCACCTAAAATTATCCGGCATGATGTAGGAGGGGGGAACTAAAACTTCATGTTCCATATGCGGCACCTGTCCAGTGGCTTATTCTAAACATCTTTTTTGTGCCTATTTCACACTGCACGTGCCTTTTTTTGTAGAAGGGCTAAATATTGTCATAGAACATGTTTTCTTTCTCCTTTTTAGCCCTGTGAACTAAAAAATATTTTAAATAAAAAACACACCATCTCGGCTAGTCTGCTTAAATCCATTCGTCACCATTTATGTAGGTGACAGCTAGTGTGACATGTTTAGTTTTCCCTTTTATGCTGATTTCTCATCTTCTAAGTAACCTTAGCTTATTTGAAGGAGTACTGACAAAAAATTTTGAAGGCGAGACACCTTGCGGGATAAATTTGTGTGGACACATGCGTCTACGAAATCTGAAGAAATGATATAGCCTCGAACATATTGAAAATCAATTTTAAAGTGCGTGTTGTGCCACTGCATGCAAAATGCAACAGGTTTTCGTGTAAACCAGCCGCCACCTGCGTCACATTTTCGTTGGCTGCCACGACACTTGCGAGCGCTCTCCCAAATACATTTTTTCAACCAAAGGAGGGGGTAGACATGCATAGAAGTTCAAAGGCTGACATCCTTCCCTTGGCAGGGCATTTTTAGGTCGTCACGCATATTTGCAACATCTCAGAGGGAATTGTCGCAACACCCTGGGAGCTTTCACTGGAAAGAGCTGTCCGGGTGGCGCTAATGTGAACACAGTTTTATGTGCTCTCGTATGAGCTATGTTTACATGAAAGCCACTCTGCGTGTCACCTCACTCAGCGCTTCTTGAAACCGAAACTGCAGCTGGGTGCTATAAAACGGTCTCCAAAAAATTAACCATCGCGTGCTCAAGCCCACGAGGTTTCCAGCTGTGATAAGTAGGTCGTTAGCTACCTATTGCAACAGAAAAACCACAATGTAAAATTTTTGTGCCAGTACTTTAAGGGCTGCATATTTGTGATCCCGACAGGACAATCTAGCATTCCTGCTCAACTTGGTCACTCTTCAGTGTCCCGTTTATGGCATCCACACAAAAGAACTCATTTGACTTTTTTCATGTGAATGCTGCTTTTGTTCACTCCTCCAGGCATTTGAGGATACATGCCCTTTCCACTTCTAAGATTAGGTGTGCTGTGAATGCATTAGAACCTGCTCCATGTGTCTGATTTGTTATTGCAAGGCAGATGCAATATTTATCTTGGAAAAGATTGCCTTCTGTCTCATTGGTTCAAGTGTCCTAATATCTTCTGTTCCTTGTCTTTTTCTTCAGGTGAGCCATAAGCCATGGTGCGATCACGTCATGCTTAGCAAAATAAACTCCACCTGTATGTGTTAAATGTGGCTGGATGTTCAGAGTTTATTTGACAAAAAGTAGTATGTATGCACACTTCCTGACACGGCTATGAACTGTCTCTCACTATGTAGGAAGCATAGTGAATGCTACAAGCTCTGCTGAGGAACATGAGGTTGCGTCATATAGTGTTTTATTGCTTTACAGTGATCCACGAGCACAACTTGAAACTGCAGTGTTATTAGGGGTGTTGCATGCTGCAGAAAAATGTAGTGCTTTTCTCAGAGATACATCTACAGCAGACAGACAGACAGACAGACAAAGAACTTTATTGAAGTCCTGAGGATATCAGAATTTTTAGAATCGCAATGTTTATTGACTAGTGCCAGCAACAACTTCCATTTTGCTTCTGAGGAATTGCGAGACAGTCTAAACACTGAATGCATGGACAGGTTTTTAACACAACAGCCATAAGAAAAGATGAGTATATTCATTGTCCCTGTCCAACCATATACAGGCCAATCAAAGAAATGTTACTTCATGAAAGACTGAAAAAATATTATGTTCAATCCATTTCATTATATCCAATTAATCATGTCAAAAACATCGAATTCATCAGCAACAATGTCCGTTCTGCTGTTATTGCTATTTTCAAAGTCTACGTAACACATTTTAGGAAGCGGAGCGTTTTGTGTTCACATGCAGCGTAAGAAATTTGTAAAAGACTCATTCTCAAGGAAAAAGCTGTATTCCTGTCACGAACAGGTGCGTTGCTTTTAATGGAGTGTTTTGTGTTCACTATACTAACGTGGGACATACGTAAGAAGAGATTATTTTAGGGAAATTGTCGTAATACTGCTCATGGAATACAGTCTGGAATGTTGAAGGAGTGACGGAGTGTTTTGTGTTTGCTGTGCTAACGTAAGAATTTCGTAAGAACACTCCTTACAGAAATCGTTTAATTAGTGACACGGAGTGCTCGGCAACGCTTTACCTTCAGCTTTGTCCGTGAACCAGGGCCAAATTTTTTGAGTGTAACGCGATTCCTTACCTGACATGAAGCTTGCATAGGGTCAGTTTAAAACGCTGTTTCAAGCACCGGCGTGGCTCAGTGGTATATAGTGCTGGGCTGCCACGCAGAGGACCCAGGTTCGATTCCCACTCTGGCATAGGTGTTTTTATTTACTTAGTTTTTTTTCTTATTTCGTGCGACAGTCGTTACGGACACCGGCGGCGGCGGCGGCGGACAACTACGGCGCAAAAACAGCTCTTGTTGTGATCTCATAACAGCTTTCGCTGTAAAAGAAAAAGAGAACGTAATCACAGCGCGACACCGCGACGCCAAGTGTAAATGTCTCTGACAGAAAGGCGCACTTCGAGAAATACATCGGCCTTATGTGAATGTATTTTCCTCTTAAACAGGGCATTTAGCTGAAATTTTACGCACCGGTGCTGCCACATGCTCTCTTGCGGCCACCAAAAAGTTACATTTAAAAAAAACGCCAAGGAAAACCATCCCCAAGACAGCTTGGCGCGCATGGAAAACCGCGGCAGACGGCAGCTTCCGGGACAAGCAGGGAAGTTTTGGCGACTTCACAAGCTCGCACAGCGGGTAGCGACGATTTGCCGTCCAGATTTTCTAGTGGAGGTCAGTGGTGCGACCCCTCTACGCCACTTGACTACCACACAGTTGCGAAGCTCGCGCTGCGTGCGAAACTTCTCTCATTTTGCGATGTGGCCCCGACAGAAGACTGGTAATGACTGCTGCGTTGTTAACTGCCGTGACAGCCATGCAAACGCGAAGTGGTTAAATCCACCAGTGAAATTAAACCCATTCCTGAACATATGGCACGAAAAAAAAATGCAGACGGCAGACATGGATTACTGCAGTGCGCCGAATAATGTAAGCAAGGAACTTGGGGGGTGCTGCAACAAGCCGCACCGTTCGGACGCACATTCACATCGTTCCCGAGATATCGTTGGTTTTGCCTTGAAATTTTGCGGGTACGCCCCCCAAAAAAACAAAGGCACGTCGCCGCCGGGCTTGTTGTCACCGACGAGCAGCAGTATCGGCGCTTCTACTTGTAGAGTGGGCAAGAGAATCGTTCCAACAACCCGGCTGCGCTAGTCGCTGACGCCTGCATGGCAGACGAAGAATCTGCAATAAGCAATATTCCCGCTAATAGCAGCAGGATAGCGAAGTCATTACCAGAGGCCCGACGATACCGGTCTTCAACCCCTTCTCCGTCCTAAGCGCTGAAAACATGGCTGGGAATAACTTCTCTGGGGTAGGACAGAACATTCGTCATTCACCTAAATCTGCCAAAAGACCCAAGGTTGGGTTGAACGTCACATGGACTACTCAGGCTAAGGTTTGACAGGCAGACAAACATGCCGAACTGCAGGCAGCCCGTGCAAGTCGCTGCGATAATGGTCCCATAGCGATAAACTGACCTTAGACGAAGACGGCTGGCACAATGTACGCCGAAAGAGCAGTAATCGTTCAATTAATCTAATAGCGGTTAAACATACTGCGATAATCGAGTTGGTGTCACCTGGACAACTAAGTACAATACCCGCGCCACTTTTGCGGCCTGCAATAGCCAGTGAACTGCACAAAATCCACTATCATATCGTATTTCAGGTACGACCACTATAACGGAGCAGTCAGTTTGATGTAGACATGCCACATCCACACATCACGTTATTGAGTTGCGGTGCGATCATTTCACGTTTTCGGCAATTGCAGCTTAACGCGACTATTCAACGCGGTCAGATCCGCGGCGTGATTTATCGCGTCAATGGCGTTACCACTGAATACATTATGGCTAACCTCACTTTGTACAGTAGTGTGCTCATGTACTTCTTCTCCCTGCTGTTATGCCCGAAGCCGCAAAATATCATGATAAACGCGCCGCTTGCGTCGAAGATATCTGGAGACAAAAAGAACACAGTGTAGGAAATGCGGTACTTTGAAAAGCAAGGACTTGCAGACACTTCCGTTAAAAGCCGGCTGACACCAATGTTCTCGCACAAGACCTGTGGTTTTAGTTGTTCAACCATTGTGAGCATTTTTGACCGCTTTGTTTGGATCTCACAGCCTTGATTTTGTCTCATATGTTGCTGACAGTGAACCTAATTATTTTTAGGGCACCAGAAAAGGATGCAACACATGAGCGCACTACTGGAGGCGCTCACTGCGTTGCTGGCAGTTTCCATAGTATAATGTGGTCCTTGTTGGCAGTTAAGAGCCGATACCTTACACAGTAATGCATTGCCTATCGAAAAAATGCCCCCCACCTCCCCGAAGGGAATCGTGAGGAAATGCGAATGCATTTCGCGCGCGCTTCACTCCATTTATATATGGTGGTTGTGGTTCGAAGAAGGAAAAGGCGCCTAATTTCTGCAGCCCGGTCGGGAGCACGGCGCAGCGCCTGTTTTTTTTTCTTTTTTTTTTTATCGCGGTAGCTCCGCTGAGCTCCCGCGATGCGAGCGCCCTCACGCGCCAGAGCGCGCTCCTCCTCTCCACTTTGCTAGAGGCGAGGATAAGCGCGCGCGCCCGCAGCTTTTGCTATGGGAGAGAGAGTGAGAGCGGAGAGATAACACCTGCCGGCGCGCGGACACCTCCTCAACCTATCCTCCTCCCCGCGGACAACGCCGGACAACGCCGCCTGACATAGCCCGACTAAGAAATGCATTCGCATTTAAAAAACAGCGAGTCCAGCGTCTCCCAGCGCGTTTCAGCGCGTTGGGTGACACTGGAAACGCTGTACATTGTGTCCCAGTGTACTACAGCGCGCTGGGAGACACTGGGACACACTGTACAGCGTGGCCAGTGTCGCCCAGTGCGCTGAAACGCACTGGGACACACTGTACAGCGTCACCTAGTGTCTTACAGCGTGCTGGGCGGCACTGGTCACGCTCTACAGTGTCTGCCCGCACAGTGGGAACACCGGCGGCACATTGGAAGAAACTGGGCGCGCTTGATGGACTTTCTATAAGACTTTATATTGGATCGCGAGATGTCGAGCGTAAAATTTACCGAATATTTTCAAAATGTTCTGTCCTGTGCGCTACACATATATAGCTTTAGTTTCAGTTCGGCGACGGATGTGTGTGTAGGCTAAAGCAATCATCTGTCGAGCGCGCGAGCGGGCGTGCGCTTTCCTTGAAGTGTGCTCGAGTGTCGTCAATGTAGTTTTTAAACCGCATCGAAAGAACTCATCATTCACAACACAATATGTCAGTAGTATTAGTCTGATAATCAAGATCAACCTACTTTAGCAGTCAGTCGTTCCCGCTTGTACCGCAGAAAGCCGCACGTCACCGGCAGCAGTAAGCCGCTGCAACGCCCAATCTCGGCGTTTTCAGCTTCTGATTTGTGTAATCGAAGGTGCAAATATGACTTCGCTTGGGTCAGTTATGATCGATACTACATTTTAGAGGTTATGAGACTCTTTGTAATGGAATATATACCCACGATCTTCACAGCGACCGTGGCTCACGAAGTGCGGCCCTAAGCCTAATGCTCGTTTCGGCTATAGTGAACTACTGCAGATCTAGTACGCGGAACGTAAACAAGAAGACAGAAAATGTGTTCAAACGGGTGACGAAAAGTACAGTGCTCCTTGAGCAGTTCAGATGTACGATGTTTTCTACATATGTATGACTAACCGCTTAGCGAGACAGTGCGATTGCCGCAACACATCTGCGATTACGCTCATAAGTTTTGTTGCAAAACGTGCCAGGTAGACGTTCTGATCCAAGGCAGCCCATAACAAACAAACAATCTCCTGTCAGGTTGGCGCGAGCACGAAGAGACGAAAATCTGCGTTTCTAAGCGAGAAAACATACTATTAAATACTGGAATAAGCTATAAGAGGAAGAAAAGATAACCCGAAAATTGTCTGGGTAGCGTGTCGGACCCACAATGAGTAGTTCCTTGAGGTAGCAGGTTCGACGCGCGCGCGCTTCTTTTTTTTTCTTTTGTCCCAGTGCTCGTGGTTCAGCCTTAATTACGATGTGGGCATAACCAAAATTTTTAAAAACAATTTAAAAGCCCGATTTTGGCCCATAACGCGTGTCCCAGTGTGCCCCGTGCAGCGTCCAATGTGCCCCGTGCAGCGTGCCAGTGTCCCAGTATCCAGCGCCACACTGGTCCAATAATCAGGTATGGCGCTGGGACAGTGCCACTGGGTTTTCCTATAGGGTTCTTTATCTCATTCGTCTTTTGCACGTAGTTTTCACGCGCAAGCGGACCTCGTCCGCAGTCGAAGCGGCACTCATGTAATGTGAACCCCCGCAGCATCGAGCGGCAGCTGCTGCGGGTTTGTGAAGCGGGTTATCGCAAGACAAAACTTGCTGCATCATTCAATCTGGCTACGCATTTGTTGTTGTGGAGCTGCTGCTTTGTTATTATATGACTCTCACAGTGATTTTTATATCTCACACTTTCCTCTCACAGTGCTCTTGGTCAGCGGGTTGGTGTAGCCGTCATACTCGACAAAAACGTGCAATTTTAGAAATGCAATTTTTTCAACGCCTTAACACACCGCGAGGTGGCGACCTTAGTCCAAGCGTCGGCCTCGCTCATAGCGTCCATCCAAACCAAAAATAGTTCTGCGACGGCCGCCTGCCTCACCTGGCTGTAATACCGCGTTCCTCGCTAACGCTCAGCCCGAGCAAAATCGCGGCCGGGCTACAGGGGCGACATGACACGCTTAGCGTTTCCCTGTAGTCACACTGTGGTGTTCATGCCGCGGGATGGCGACATTAGCCCATGTTCTGCTTCCAACATGCGACACTCTTGTGGATATCACGTCTGTTTCTCCGACTACGCTTTCGCAATTAACATATACAGCTACCACAACGGTTTGTTTAATCATTGATCATGGACGTTAGTAGTCGGAATGGAGATGTATCACCAAGCGTCGACGTGGGTGCAACCACGTTAAACGCTGCTATAGCTGCCAAACACCATACACATTGTGCAAACTCTCCTATATCAATGTCCAGTAAACATTCAACTACCTCTATAAGGTCACGTTTCACTTTCATGTAATACCCATTCCTATGACGGAGGGATCAACCACGTATTTTTCGCCGGATGCCCCTCTTTGGTTTCTTCAGTGGGACTGGTGTGGAATCATCCGGCATGACCGTGCGGAGCTCATTAGGAGGTTATCAGTGACATCAACGCTATGGCCATTTTACTGCTTCTATTGAGCCAACGGGGGGGGGGGGGGGGGTCGACCCCTGCCACGCCCCCGCCGTGCGTGGCATTGCCGTGTCCGGGGAAAAGGGGATCGGGGGGGGTTGAGCCGACGCCGGGTGTTTGAACCTTTAAGGCCTCCCAGCAGAGACAACACAACCCTTTGGCCTCAGCTTTACGTAGACGGCACCCCTGGGCTGACCCACCAAGGGGAATTGGCAGTCGCCTTTTCCTGCGTCTCTCTCCTCACATCTTCGTCTTTCTCTAGTACTTTTAGCCTTTCCTGTCTTCTCCTCTCTTCCATTTACTTCCTTGTTTCCTCGCGGCAAGGGTTAATCTTGTGTGCTTATCAAACCTTGGCTAAACCATATTAGGTTATAGTGGCGGCGTACTGCTGGCGTTGCGCAGACGTGTTCACATGTTCTACCACGCCCCCTTGTTGTGCTCCGTGGTGAGAGGTAGGCGTCGTTGCCGAACAAACAACTTTCTTCGATGGGATCATCAAACACCCTGCTAACTGATCGCCCCCCGAAAAGGGGGGCGCGCCAAAGCGACATAGAAATTTCCAGTGAAAAAACAAGACAAATTCCCGAAATTCCACGTCATCCATTGTGAAAGTGAAAATCAAGCCACCAACATTTAACGTTTTTTTGGTTTCTTCATGCCTCACTGAGACCATCGGTGCTGGCTAGAAAGCCACCAAGATGGCCAGTGGGGACCTTCTGATTGAAGTAAAGGACCAAACACAATATCAGAAACTAAGCGACCTTGCAGGCTTTGGAGATAGACTATCACAGTTACCGCACACCGAACAATGAACTCAGTAAAAGGCGTTGTTTCAGACGATGACCTTAAGGACCTCACTGACGAAGAACTCTTGGACGGGTGGAAAGACGAGAATGTTACACATGTACAACGAGTCAAAAAGCAGGTGCAATTACATGGCAATTCCTACAAAACACATTTACTCACCTTTGGATCTAGCGCACTCCCGGAAACACTTGGAACAAGCTAAATACATACATTTCCACAGACTTTGAGGTGAATGGCGGCCACTTAGTGTATGGACGCTTGCGCAGGAGCAGAAGGGAATGGGATAGACTCCCAACCGATGTTGGCCTTTGCAGTCCCTACTGGCCTCCCCAAGGACGTCGAGTGTACCGTACTATCCCGAGGAAGCTATTGTGTCTGATGTATTATACATGTCTTTATTGCTGTGGCCACCGGTAAAAAAAAGAGGAGCAAAGCGCTTTACGCGAACAGGACTTGGACGAGAAAAAAAAAAACACCATAAAGAGATCGATACCCTACGAGGAAAGCAACTAACACCATAATCTAAGAACGCGAAAAATTACACAAACACCAATCACCGGAACAAGGTATACACTCGATTTCGGAAGTGGTTAAGACAAATCAACCCCCCCCCCCTCAACATAGCGTATCTCAGTGCTTCTAAGTCATGTCTTGAAAACCCGTGGGCACTTCCTAATTCAACAGTCTCGCAACAGAGCATGCTCCTTGCACCGAAAACCATACCCTGAGCCCAGAAAGCCTTACGTGCGTCGAACAGATCCTTTAGGACAGCGCATTTCGCAGCCTTCGCTTTTGCCTTATCCTTCAGCACGCCTTCAATTGCATCCCAGACAATCGCCAGATCGATCACCAAGACTTCCTCCTTAGACTCAACGAAGAGATTAGGTTTTACCTGACACCATACCCAGTTGTGAACAATAAGGGCGGGATTCTTTTCTTTGATCAATCTAGCGACCTGCCTAGCAACGTAATTTTGACGTTCAGTATCCGCAAGATGGACAGATTTGCATTCCTGTAGAATATGAAATACCGTTTCAGGCCTCTCGTTACATTGGCGGAAGAGCCGCGATGCCAGGTCGGAACTCTGTTTATTAGTTAATGCCCTGGTTGGGTATAGGTTGGTGCGCATTCTGAAAAATTTAATTCTGTCTCCCTCTTTAAGTAGTCTAGAATCATGGTACAACCAGGTATTGGCAACAGCTTGGTCTTGGTGTGCTAATAAGTCTTTATTATTATACTTTGCCTTAAGATTAGTCCACCACCTATGAGAACCCCGCTTTAGTGCAGCATTAACTTCCGCAGTGGTAGTCACTCCTGGATGAACCTGAAAGACATCCGACAACCTTGAAAAATTGTTATGTAAAATGGCGTCAAATAAATTATCTACAAAAGGGCTACCTAATCTAATTAACTTCGCAAGGCTTTTGAAATGGAGTGGCTATGCTACTCTGTTGAACTGGATGATCCCTAACCCCCCAGACTTTGAAGGGCCCCCTCCCCCCAATGAAGGGTAGCCTACCGGGCTCAGCCCAGGTTAACCTCCCTGCCTTTCTTATACCCTTATTCTCTCTCTCATACATGAAGATTGGGGAATCCCCCTGGTAGGCGAAGTATGCTACGCGTCCGACCGTACATCCCTAACCCGCGGCTCCCTTTCCATCCAGTGCCAGCGGTTTGGCCATGCTTCAGAGAGCTGCCGAGGGCAGCTCATGTGTGCAAGGTGCTCTACCACTGGACACTCTATCTATGACTGTAAGGCTGAGGCTCAGGTCCATTGCGCGAACTGCGATGGCGCCCATCCCGCATATTCCCGCACATGACCAGCCTGGGAAAAAGAAAAAGAGATTCTCATGATCAAATTCCAACAAAACATTCGTTTCCGAGAAACCCGACAGTGCGCAAGACAAACTTTTGCTGATCAAGCGTCATTTGCCGCTGAAGTGCGACAGGCGGCAGCACTACAGCGGCCACAGGCGGTCGCCCATGCCACACGAAGTGTGCTGATGCGAACGCCAACTGCCCCCACAAATAATTATTTGCTAAAATGAAAACACAAGAATATTGTAGCGAAACATAACGGTTAACAATAACGCGAACACATTTTTTTGTGATTTGGTACTTTTGCGATATTTCTGATTCCTCCAAAAATTGAACTATTGCACGCGCAGCAGTGCTTTGTAAGTTTCCTCTTGGCCATGGCCCCAAGATTTTTACTAGTGATGGGGGCCGCTTATCCAAACAATTTAGTTTTTCTATAAGGTTTCCTTCTAGGGCCATCATATTTCTTACAGTGTAGAAGAAGGTGCTCTACGTCTTCTTCAGCTTCTCCACATGAGCAGGTAGCACTGTCAGCTTTTCTTATTCTATGCAGGAAGGTCTTCGTGTAAGCCGTGCCAAGCCGAAGGCTATGAATGACTGTTTCTACAGATCGGCTAACCTTTAACGGAATATTAAATTCTATGCCGGGATCAATGCTACATAACTGACAGTTCTGTGCACCATTTTCAAACCAAGTTTCCTTGGACAATTGACAGCACAGCTTATTAAAGTCTTGAAGGCATCGTCGCAATCGCGCGGAAGTCGTAATCATTGATAGGCCGGTCTCTGCCGTTACCGAAAAGACAGAACACCATTTTGCGGCACGTTGTGGTTTCGGCGGGCTGGCGGTCGTAACGAACTTTTAAGCGACGAAAAGTTATCGCTTGTTGCATTTCTGGCTCCTTGCGCTCCAAGGCGTTGTTTGGTTCATCGTAGGCGGTCGTAGATGCAGAGAACGGCATCAGAAAACGTTGCCGTGCGACAGCTGACCGCAAGGCTTCATGCTGCCTCCTAATTTTAAATTTTTTTTCCCTCACTGCCGTCTGCCAGTGAAGAAACGCCTGGAAAGTGAGCGATCTCGCTGGAAGTGTCCGAAATCTGCGTGCGGTGCTCGTCGCGGTCTATGACATCGTCGTCGCGAGTGTACAACAGCGGGGCACGCGAGTGCGCGCGCCTCTCTCGTGCTTTAGAATGCCTGTTCTAACTTTTTTTCGCTTCGTATGCGCCATATTTTTACCGCGACCGTGTCCGAAGTGTTCGTTGTAAAAGTAGGAGGCCTTGAAAAATGTTCGCTATATGTGGACGCAGTTTCAATGGGTAGCATAGGAAAATCGTAAGTGCACCGAAATATGGTCGTTATAACCGATAGATCCTTATATCTGGGATTGTTATAAGTGGGTTCCGACTGTATTTAAGACATTGTAGGCCCTAAAACGTTGTTTTACCTGCCTATTTTTGGCACCTAAAACACTCTTTTTTAATGCCTAAAAGTCCGGCCTCAAGTCATTAGGTGAGCGAAGCTTTCGGTTCAAAGACAGCCGAGCCCACATAGGTAAGTTCAGCTCTATGACTGCTACTGAGCACCAGGTCATGGATATGACTCCCAGATGCACTTCCATAGGGGTGAAATGCATAAATTACTCGCATACACACGCTATACTTCATTTTCAAACTTCACATTTTAGTCAGCGCTTTATAAACCGACACAAATCAATGATGCAGAAACTACACAAGCACAAGTTGTGCACTTGTAAAATTCAACTGTCTTAGTGCACTGGCCTGGTTTTTGATCTGAAACCAAAAATATGATATGCGAAATTTATGTGTGGAGTTCATGTTAAATCGTATAACACATTGTTTACATGGTTTGGGCACATGCATTATGTGATGAACGTACTAGATTTTGATCATGAATGAATGCCGTCGTTTCCATGTCACTCTGCTTCTGCATGCCACATTAATATGACTGATCTATGCAACAATTTTATGCTTGGTTGAGTCGCATGGCATATCACATTCTTATTTTTTCATCACAAGCGCAGGTACTGTGGAAAATTGCTCTATCTGCCACGGCACACACTGCTATGAATGAAATGAAATGCTATCCGCCTCGGCATTCTGCAATGAATGAAATGCAATGCCGGCGCACATGAAAACAACTACATATTGGGTAAACTTATTCAAGAGTGCCCCATTGGAATATCTCGCACAGCCCTTGCAACGTAAAGTTAAAACTACACAATCCAGCTTATAGAAACAGGATGCATGGTTACAAACAGAACCACGGCCGCTGGATAAAAAAGAAGGTGCGGCCTGTTGCGTCGCGGCGCCGTCAATGGGCGAGCGCGTCTTGGCTGAGTTGACAGTTGCGGCCGCTTTTTTAGTGAGGGCGCCCCTACTCCAGTCATCAAAGCAGAAGACACTTCGTGTTCCAATGGGATTGCCTCAGGATTTGTGCGTGTCCGTGTGCTTTTCCGTGTGCTTCCTCGTGCTTTTTTTTTTGTGTGTGATTGTGTGTGGGGGCAGCATGCCTCATGTTTCCTTTGCTAGAGTACGGTTCTTGGTTGCGCACGTGTGTGGTAGACAGTTTTTTCCAGTGGTGTGATGCCGCCAAGTTGTGTGCCACTGAGCAGCTCGAACGCGATAAGAGACGCTACCGTGAATTACCACGTATTCCCCTGCGACCTACAGTGTCGGGAAGCGTGCAATTCGTAATACAGCACTTCTTTTTGTCTCAAACGAGCGCGAAAAGAGGCGCGCGCCGCTGCTTCCAGACGACAGCATCAAATCACCGCGTCGACCGAGCCCGTCAACGGACGCGCGCAACGAAAAAAGAAAACATCAAAAGGCGCCCAGGGCTCACCCTTACCCTCTACACCGAAGGCGCCGTCGCGACAGCCTAACGCCCGCGCGGATCGGGAGAATTGGAGACATCGTAATGAGGCCTCTTTTGGGGGCGTCCGCCGCAGACGCACCGACGAGACGAATCCCTTTCCCATAGTTGTTGCTGTGGTGCGCGCCGAACCACGGCCGCTTTGATCCAGCGGCCGTGGCCGAACAATAACTTGGAATGTTCGCGAAGCCGGGAAGGATCCAAACGAGAGGTGACGGAGGGTACGACGGGTGTAGTGCGGTCAGTCGATCTTGAAGAATCGAGTGATGACGCCGTGGGAGCTCTGTTTTGAAGAGTGTCGCCGAGACGACGATCAGCGCTGGAGTTCGTTTGAGTGTTTCCTGGAAGAGAAATATTCAAGAAACGTTCGAAGAATTGTGTACTTCACACGTTTGGTGAATATTCAAGACCTTTAAGTGTTCTTGGATAGTTTCTAATGGATGAGATTGCACTTGTAGCGCGGTAAGTTTGTTTCCGTTGTTTTATTGAACACCATCTAAGTGATGTTGTGAGTTGTAATTGATACCAGCTGAGTGTGCAAGTATGTGTGATGCTTGTACTGCCTCACTTGAGAATACATTTTGTTTGTGTTGTCAACTCTTGGCTCTAACTCGGTCTTTCGACCGCAGCCGGCCTTCGCTGGTCCACTAGAAGGACCTAAATTTAAATTGTCTGTGATTTCGTGGTGCGCTTCGGTGGGCTGATACGTCAGCCCTTGGAATCTGCCCGGCGATTGCCTCCCCATTAACGCGATCAGTGACACTTTTCGCTGCAGGTGATTCAAGCGGGCAGCCTTCATAGATAGTATTGAGGCCCACTCTACGAAAGATTGGCACTCCTAGGGCAAACTTTTCACATATGTGGTGTAATAGGCCCTTCTAATAACGACTGCAATATTCAAGCTGTGATGTGCAACTGCAAAACGCGTTATTTACGACCTGATTAGAGTCACTGTCGCCCGTACAAATGCACGTGGAAGCGCTTCATCGTGGGAGGAGCTGAGGCGCCAGAGCGGGCGCGTGGTGAACTAGGCCCGAGACGCCATTTCGGCGGCACGCAACAGGCCGCACCTCCTTTTTTATCCAGCGGCCGTGACAGAACCCACGCCATCAGAAGACCTTGGGCCTACGTACAAAAATAGTGCATACGCACCAGCAAATACATTTCAAGTCACAATATTTGCAACAACTTCTCCTTATCACAAAGAACTTGTTGTTAAGTTCAATTTTTAATACAATATGGATGCTGCAACTTCAGTAATACAAACAAGAAATGCACATACAGTGCATCAGCATGCGTACTCTATAGAGTTCACTATAACTGGATCTGAAAGTGTAGCTTATGCATTCGAGTGTTAAATTTTTAACATTTAAAACATAGCCAGCAAACTTTAAGTGCTCGAACATGGGTTTCATGTGTAACCAGCATACAATCGATGTAAATTCTATTTGCAAGTCTGCTCGATGTGTAGACAATTTTTCTAAAAAGAAACGGTTCTGACCCGCAGGGACATCTTCCAAAAGACATGGCGTATTACACAAGAAATCCAACGCTCTAATTACTAAATATGGTATCCCATGCCACGGCCGATGCATACAACACAAGCAAGTGATGGAAGGACAATAGAAACAGAATAGAATAGAATAGTTTTATTTCAACATCAGATTTCGACAAATACAGATGTTGAGGGCCGTGAACTAAAAGCCACAAAACGGCTTGACGAGGCCCCCGGCCGGTCCCTTGAACTTGGCATCAACGGAAGGCAACATGAACACGAAGCAGCAACAAATGTACTATCGTCCTTGTACCCCCCAAAAACACAAAAACAAACAAAAAGAAAAGAATCAAATGTTGCATAAAAAGTACACGTTTTCACATAACGTAATGTCATTGTGCATGTGAAACGCACCCTAACATAAAATGTAACACTATTTTATTACATTGCAGCACATAATGTAAAGTTTCTCTAGAACATATATTGTCATAATACGCGCAAAACTAGCATGAGCATCATACACCTGCGAGCACGCATAAAACAATACTGTGCTCGTGTACATTTGACCAACTGCACAAGATACATAAAAAAAAAGAAACTGAACTTACGGCAACATTGTGTTGTGTCTAGTGACACCAGAGACTCCACGGGAGAATGGCCTCACAAGTTCACAAACTGAGCCATTCACTGCCAAGCAGGAAAGGCCAGTAGAACTCTTTCTAGAAGTGTTCCCTGAAAACGTACCCTGAAAACTGTTCTAAACATGTAAATCACACATTTGTTGTTTATGTAAACAGGCCCTGCAGTGAAGCAGTACATGTGTGAAAAGCCTGCACCTCAACGAGAGTCGGAGCAGCAGAGAAATAAGTCCATCTTTTTCACATTAAAAGCTTTATTATACCGTCCAACAGTAAAATATACTTAGTGGCAACAATGCGTTAAATTTTATGTGATGCTCAATGTCAAGACAATGAATAAAAAAAACGAACAAGTTGCTGTGCGCAAAATGAAACTGCTCAAGCAGGAAAGATTAGTACTGCTGAACCTCGTTATAAAAAACTTGTATCTAACACAAAAATAGTTCTGTTAGGTCCAATAGTTCTTGTAAAGCTCGTTAACTCGAATTATACCTGAAAATACTGACAGCGGTAATTTTCTCCCCCAGGTGTCAGCTCCAAGCACTTTGCATCTTTTATCTCAACCAAAAAGAATTTACGCCAGATTCCATAAAGCAAATCAAAATGGGGTGAACGGGAAAATAACTTACCCAGGTTTTACTGAATATTTGTGATACTGAAAGAAGCAGGAAGGCGATTCTTAATTTCTTCCAAATATCTGTTCATCATAATGAGTTTTCGCGTACCATTACTTTTACTATTAGTGCTATATCGTATCCATACAAATTTTAAGCAGAGTTGCAATGCTTAGTTTACGTCTCACGTCACTGCGCCAACTGGAAGGCAAAGTTCCTTGAAAATGTAATGGATCGTATCGGTCGCCAGTGATTAAAAAATTGCTGAGCACCTGTCAAAGGCTGCGAATTGTTATTCCTTCATGTGTGACGTAACACAGCCATCGAGGGAGAGCCTTTCTGTCGCGACTTCTCTTAGGCCCCTTCCCGGAGCCATCAATTGCAAAAGTGAGAAGCATTTTACCACATGTTCACAAAGAGTATACAGCCAGCTAATATAGCTTGCTATATGGTCACAAAATTGAAGTCCCCACTATTTATCACATAAATGAATGAATGAATGAACGAACGCAATAACATGAGAAAAAGCAAAACAATGGTGCTCAATTTTCAACGAGACATTCCGGTAGCATGCAGTGTCATCAGGACAACCCGATCTGTTGTCCATGCTCATCAATATTTTTATCTAGACCCCACACTGGAATCTACATATCAATCCAACCATTGTTTGCCAATTTCGTGGGTTGTCTAGAAAGAAACATGCTATAATAAAGGAATACCCCTGTCACACGGTACATGTAATGTTATTCACAACGAGTGTGATCAGGTGTTCACACCATTTTTGTAGCAGCTACATGGGCACAGCAAATGACATTCCCCAATGAATGTGTTTTTCGAACCCATGCAAACGCGGCATGTGTAATCTCGATGACAGGAACTCGAACAAAAAATTACAAAATCAGCAATTTATGGCAAAATGTAATCAAAGTTAGGGTTATTAATGACTGTTACCTTTTTAAAACTTTATGACATACAGCCATAGGTCGGTGAACTCACTGATGAGTCGACTCACTCGGACTCAAATCGACCCGTGAGTCTGAGTGAGTCCGAGTGAGTAATATTTTGGCGAGTCCGAGTGAGCCCTAAGTGCAAAATATATTTCAGGAGTGAGCCTGAGTGAGATCCACAATTTTAGCCGACCTATGCATACAGCACAGTAGTTGATGCAATTAATGGAGATATCTAAAGTGGTATAGCGCAGGTTTTCTTGAGACGGGGCAAGATGAAGTGGACACACACAAGCGCTTGTGTGTGTAGCGCTTGTGTGTGTCCCCTTCATCTTGTCCCGTCTCAAGAAAACCTGCGCTATACCACTTTAGATGTCGTACCAACAAGGCCAGAAGTCAGCTCTTGCATAATGGAAATATGTGCTCTTTTCCCCAGATTCTGACATGACGCCGACAGCTCCTGTTGGCCACATTTACGAACGCTCGTCTGTTCTTTATTCTTTTCGGATAATAATAGGAAGCAAAAACCGCATTGCAATGACGAGAAACATCAACTTCAACTGCGAATGCCATTTGTATAGACGTGTAGACAAGGAACGCAGTGACATTCAAAATAAATGTCATTTACTGATAGTTACATTATAAGTGCCATATGACAGGGGTAGAAGAAACGCAAGGCTTTTATAAATTTGTACCCTCTGGAGTGAATTAAGTCCAATGGCTCGAAGATGAAGTAACGATGCATGAGGTGGTCAGGAGATCTGTTGAGATAAAAAACGTTCACACGCAGTCACAAACGAACAAGAAATCGATAAAGCAACACCAATGTCGATATATAGCAATGGTTTTCTAACGAACATGGGAGTGGACAGTGAGCTTCGACGACAAAGCTAGGTCCTAAGGTCCATAATGTTTACATTGAGTCGCCGACTAGTACAAATGGTTTCTGCTTCAAGGTGTTTTATATTGTTCTGGCACAATTATGATTGATATTAGTCTATTGTTAAACCTTTTTTGTGTTTCACATCGACGAATATCCCCGTGACGGACGCGGACGACGTCAAGGCTACGCCCTAAGGAGCTTCGCCCCTAATGAAATCCTCGTCGGTTGACCAGGCGCGTTTTGACAATGACATGTGTTGCAGCCTGTGTCCCTGAGGACGCGAACTGCCTCCTTCCAAACCGATGAGCAGAAGCCGCTCAGCAACTTCCGTGTACATTTCTGTGATACCAGCTCTCACGATGGGGACCTACTTGCTGTTCATCTGTAAATATCCGCCATCAATAGCAGCCGCTGGCGACTCCTTAGCTGGCACGCTCTCATTTATGTGTTCCCTTCTTCCAGCTCTTCGAAGTAGCATGGCCTGGCTTTCCGCATAATTGACACGGCCTTCATTGATCATCCTTGCAACCGTTCCAAAGCCTGAAACTTTCGGCGTTGTCTTGTGCTTGAGTTCAATAAACAATCTTTCTGCGGTTGCCTTTTAGCTCGGGCCGGCGGCTGGTAGTCTCCGCTCTGGCCCGTTTGGATAGCTGGCGTTTTTCGCCTTCTTCCTGCAGCTGTACCCCTGTAGAAGTTGCGCAAACTGCGGGCCTTCGTGTATGGTTCAGCTCTGTACCATATCCGTTAGTGAAGCCTACATCGGTCTTTTCCCTCAGGAAAAGTTCCAAGGCGTTTGTGCAAGTGCTCAGAAATCGTTCCTCTAGACCTAATTCGAAGACCGCCTCGTAGCTGTTGTCAGCACCGGATAATTCAACCTATCGCGCGAGGAAGTTTGGAGGGCGAGTCAGAAACTGCTAGCAGTTCTCGTTGTTGTTTGGTGTGGCTCTTAGGAACTTATCGCGAAACCCCTCCCCAGTAAGACGGAAACGGATCATTAATGCTTTTCGCAGCTTCTTATAATCCGTGCATTCTGACACCGGAATTCGGCTGAAAACATTCAGCGCCTCACTACTGAGGCAGAGGCTTAAGGCTTTTGCCCAGTGTTGGCGCGCTCACCTTTGGCTTCGTGCCACGTGTTCGAACCTTTTCAGATATGCGTCAAAGTCGTTGCGTTCCTCGTTAAAAGGCGACATTAGTTTGTGCGGACTAATCTGATGTATGTGCCCCTGCCGTTCCTCAAGCTGTGGTTTGAGCTGTGTGCGGAGCAGACAGCTCCCGCAGAGTGAAAAGCTGCTTCTCTGCCTGAATTCAGAGATGCAATATTTCCCTTTGTTGCTCGACCTCAAGTTACGCACCTCGTCTGAAACATGCGCGTTCCTTCTCATCACGCTCCCCTTTACGTCTACTACCTTCTCTGTCCACAAAATGGCGGTCAGAGTTACGTCAGTCCCTCTACCACACTACGTGGTCAACAAGTCCTTTTGCGGACGCCAAAAAATGCCATCCACTTGGATGAGGCCCCGCCAGTCTATCAACGGCTTTGTGGCAGACTCGCAGGCTTCCACTTTACGCTTAACCCTGCGACGTCTGAAAGGCCTCGAAGCGGTGCATTTAAAATTTTTTGATAGCCGGTCGACCCTTGCGGGGTTGCACGTATAGTGCAACCCCGCACTTTACGTGACGTTCGGGTTGTGATGTTCGGGTTGACTGACGGGATCATCGAGCAGACACGGACATTTAGTATACAGAACAAACAAGCATTCAATCAGAACGAGGGCAATAGCAAGAGATGATTAAAATCAACTAGGAGGAAAACAAAAATATGCGCGAAGAGCAAGAAAAAAAAAGAACACAAACTATGCACTAAAAGAACACTGCAAGTACTAATATAGACAACGTTTGGTATGTTAATGAAATAACTCAGCGCGATAGAAACTAACATAAATTCAAAATAAAGAAATATGTTAAAATTACATTGTAATATATTACAAATATGTTATGTAGTGTTCCTACTTGAAAGAACGAAACAGCATTAAAGCTTCAGTATGGAACTGGCGTCCATCTTAATCTGCTTTATTTTTAACTTCATCTCCCTCTTTTTTCCTGCCCCGGCTCTCGTGCTTCTTCATCTTCTATCAAAAGGCGCGTACCGCTTCACCCTTCCCGGTTTCTTTTAATTACCCCTCCTGGGGTAATACTTGAAGACATTTCCAATTGAAGCACATTCAACTGATCCACGTTCACCAGTGTACCAGACAGTCTTCAAAATTCCGTTCTGGGTGGCTGTCTTTGTCACAGAGGAAGGACCATAAAATTTGGCACTGGAATCTCTTATTCCTTTCCTCACTAGTACGAGGTCGGTGACTTGAATGTCTGGCATGTCTGATGGATGTCTCTTGTCAAAATTCTTTTTCATTCGTTTTCGGTACCTCTGCTCCAGTGATTTTTGTTGCCTCTCCTCGACGATCTTGAGATTTTCCAAGAGTCCCAACTCACGGTCTGCCTGCAGAATAGGGGTTTCTCCTGAAAAAGCGTACTGTGGACTGCACCCCAAGCCACTTGTGTAGGATAGATTATGATGCTTTACGGCTGCTTCTAAGGAGCATTTCCATCCACCAGGAAAACTATCGTACATCTTGATGTACCGTTTCACGTCCCGTATGGCACGTTCTGCAAGTCCATTCGCTGCGGGATCGTATGGTGCACAGAACTTGATTAATATATTGTGATCTTATGCCCATCTTGCTAGCTTTTCACTCTTGAACGCGGGGCCGTTATCACATAAAATTGTCCGCGTAGTCCTAAACATGTCTCTTTCGAGGAGGGTTATGACGCTATTTGCATCTTCCTTTCCCGCTCGTGCCGCGACCATCCTGGTGCATTCACCTATGGCCAGAAGAAAAGCTTGCGTTTTTCTGACTACTTCCCGTTTCTTATTTAGTTCGGCGAAATCGAGGTGTACTACTTCAAAAGGCACGTTTGAGTGGCAAGGTAGTATCATGGCGTCCGTAGGCTGTTTATATTTGACTTTGTGTACTTGACACACATGGCATGAACGAACGTACTGACTGACTTCTTTCTTCATGTGCGGCCACGTAAATCTCTTCACTAACTTGTTGTAGGTGCGCCAAAATCCGTCGTGTCCTCCAGATTCTGGGCTATCATGGTACAAATAAAGCACCCTAGAAACAAGCGTTGGTGGGACTTGATACCGACCTTCAGTAAAAACCAGTTGTTCGGAGCCTTCCCACAGCTTCACTTCATTGATTTCTTCGGATTGTTCTGTGTTGTTTTGTATCGTCAACCTTGACAGAGCATCTGCATCAGTTAAAAGTGGTCCGGGTCGGTGCGAGATGGTAAAGTCAAATTGCTGAAAGAAATTCACCCATCTGGCGATACGTCCTTTAGTTTGGGTCATATTCAAGAGATGAGTGAGGGCCTGGTGATCAGTGAACAAAGTGAACTTCGTACCTTCCAGGAACGTACGGAAATACTCAACGGCCTTCAGAACAGCCAGTGCTTCCTTTTCAGTAGTAGTGTAGTTAATTTCCGATGGCTTGAAGGTGTAACTGTAGTAACCTACTACGTGTCACTTTTCTCGGCCGGGATGCTTCAATAGATTTTTGATACAACACTGCACCAGTCCCATAATACGAGGCGTCAGTGTTCAATTCAAAGGGTAAGGTGAAGTCTGGTATGCGTAGAACAGGGTCAGCAGAAATTCTGTGCACCAAGTCACGGTAGACTCTCTTGCATTCATCATTCCATTCAAAAGGGAACTTCTTTCTGCGTTAAGCGCGTGAGGCATCTAGTTTTGACAGCAAAGTCCTTTATGAAACATCGGAAATGTCCTGCCAATCCCAAGAACACACGCAGTGAATGGACGTCATATGGTTTCTTCAACTGGGAGATCTTCTCGACGGACTCTTGTTTCGTGCTTTTGGTGTTCCCATCGAAGACTCTTCCAAGAAACACAACTTTTCGTTGAAAGAATGCACTTTTCTTAAAATTGACCTTGAGATGTGCCAAGCTCAAGGCATTTAACACCTGAGACAGATGGTCCTGATGCTCAGCCTCTGTTTTGGAGAAGACTATAATGCCGTCTATGTACACATTACAAAAAACACCAAGGAATGGCTTTAGGACGTCGTTCATGATCTTCTGGAACCACGCTGGCGAGTTTTTCCAACCGAAAGGAAGCCGGTTATACTCGTAGAGATCGAATGGAGTGATAAAAGCGATGTACATTTTTTCTTTCTTCGGTTAGTGGGATCTGCCAGAAACCTTTGCACAAATCTATGCGGGAAAATAGTGTCGATCTTCGGCATGGGAAATGGTATGAGTTCTGTCTGACGATTGAGAACCCTGTAGTCGGTGCACAACCTAAAGGTTCCGTCTTCTTTCGGTGCAATTGTTATGGGAGAAGCGAAGGGTGATACCGAAGGTCGTATAATATCGGCGTCTAGCATCTCCTGCAACTCTTTTTTGAGCCACATCTTTCGCTCTCTTGACATATTGTAAGGCGATTTTTGGATGACGGTTTTGTCAGCTATTTCAAAAGGAACCTTGTGCGACTTCATCGCCTGAGGATAGCTTCCGATGCATACAAGTTCAGGGTAGGTCCTTGCGATATCGTCCGCGCACTTGACAACTTGTAGGTTACCCTGTCTACCCTGATTTGTCTGGTTCCTTGATACTCCTTCGACTACAACCACATCGTCCCAGTATACGTTGATCTTTAGTTTCTTTATATCCGGTCTTGATAGCAAAAAGTCGTACGTCACCCCCTCTATGACCAATACTTCGCTCTCTATTCTCTGACCCTGCAACTCAATGTTTACCAAGGCCCACTGATTATGCAACGTTACTTTTCCATCATAGCCTTGTACTCGTAGGACTCTTCCACTATGCAAGCGACTTGCATCCACCAGCTTGGCATTTATGGCACTAGAACTGCCGGAGCCACCGTCGGCGTGATGTGTTTGGCAGAATCACATGGTCTCAGCGGCCGCGTCGGCTGCTTGTGGTGGGCTGCCGCGTGCTTTGAAATAGAAAGTTTCATGTTCCACCTGCTTTGCGGTCTGTTCAAATGCGGAGGTTTTCCCGTTTTTGCGCCTTTTGAGCGCAATTGAAGCCATTGTAATCGGAGTGGCTGCCTCCGAAGGCGACGAACATGGTGCTGTACAGCTCGGTGCCGCAGTGCCGTACCTACGCAACAGAGCTCAATGTCAGCCTGCACCGGTACCCGCTGGACAAGAAATTGCTTGAAGCGTGGATTGTGAAGCTAAGAAGCGGCGAGCAGCCACCGGCTGCGAGTCGTGTAGTGTGTGCAACAAGCACTTCCGCTACGAAGACTTTCGCTTCAGCCTCGGCGCTGCGATGTTCGATGAGCAGCAGAAAGCGCACACTGAGACGATCACGCACGCGCTTCCCGCCGGCTAATGGTGCTTATATCCCGCAGGATGGAAAAGGCGCTACCTTTTACCAGGTTCCATACTATCGAATAATCTTCCCGTGCAATCTCTTCATCGTCGGCCCCGTGCTCCACGTCCACAAAGTTTGTTGCAGGTACGTAAGTCATTGTTTACTTACGTTGGATTAAAAACTCGGAGGGTCCCTTATGCATTCGCCTAAGATGAGATGTTGGCAATAACGTTCTTTCAGGCAAGCTAGTGATCTCCTGGCGGAAACACTACGTGTTTAACAGCCGCGAATTTCCATGTAAGCTGAGATTTGCAATTGAATAACTGCAGGGCATATTCATTTTTCCTAGTGACACTCTCTGCATACATTGGCAACTTTCGCGTAAATGGATTGTGCCTGGTTTTAAGGCTGAACTTTCAACTAGAATGTGCACCAGAATACAGTGAAACCTCGGTAATATCCTAAATTTGTATCACCAGATAATACGCGAATCAGTATGCGACCAAAGAAAGCTGGCGTACGTTTTCATTTACTGTTTATCACTGCCGAAGCAACATCATGAAGAACTCTGAATGAGAGCCAGTCAATTTTTTGGACGTCAACGATCGCACTTGTAGTCGTAATGATACGGTGCGTGCGCGGAACTAGATGTGTTACGACCCTTAACCGCTAGTCGCCCCTTCCCAATTTTAGAAGCTTTTTCGCACTACAGGAGAGTATTGCGGCGAAATTGACCTAGCGCTTTGCACACTGTGGATGAAGGCCAGAAAATTTTACAACCGTTGTCCTTTGTTGTTATCTCCTTATCGCGGGAGGTGTGCTCGCGGGAGGTTTACTCGGTAGGCTTGCTCAAAACTCGTGTCTCGCGCGTGCTAATCGGAGAGTTGGAACATGTGCGCGTCCCCAACATCGGGCATGTTAATGTTGCGAGGCCTAGCTCCTCCGCCAAGACCGTCCCCTTCCTCTTGCGGTCCTCGTCCACCTTTCGTAGCATATCTGATTGCGGGGACATGGCTTCCATCGACGTGGCAGGTACGTGTGAACACAGTGTATAATCACTGCCTCCAGCACAGCAGCACGCGGCGACCCGTCGGAGATGGAAAAAAACGGCAACGCTGTCGCCATCTGTAATCTAAACACAAAGGCACGCGAAGGGCCACCAAGAATCGCGTGCACTTGGCCGATCGTGGAAGCGCGGCGCGAGCGTGTGTTCTGCGCTAGCGTACGTTCGTACCAAACGTCGCGGGGTGAGAAACGGATTCGCAACAACCGTACTCTATTACAGTGCAGGCTAATGGGTCTTGGCCGGGACCACACAAAAATTGGTATCACCGCGAGGTTCCACTTAGCAAACAAACCTGTGAGGCATGTTTTCCGTTCACTCGGCCTTTCCTGGTTCTCGCATTTCATGAGTATGCCGGCGCCAAAGAAGCATTTTTACGTCCTACATGATACATGCGATGTTCCCAATGCACATGGGTATTATTGATCTACTTTTGCTTCGCGTCGTGAGCTGAATGGTTGTTGAGTTTTAGGGTGTTGGCAAGAACTTCATACATGCTGTATTCAAAAACACTGCAAACGCAAGAAATTGTAGTAAAAGCATGCACACAAAATAAATATTTTCTCAAGGTGCAATAATAGCTGTGCGATACCCAACCATTTCTCGTGATGTCATTATATCAAGAAAAAGTACTAGCATTTGCACAATGAAATCAGTTTAAAAGAATGTAAGGAAAGTTATGTTGCCGTGTCTTGGTTTTGATGCATTGATGACTCACAATGTTGTGATAAATGTGCTAAGATCCTGCAGTCTTCACTAAGCGTATATGTTAATAATAATAATAATAATAATAATAATAATAATAATAATAATATCTGGGGTTTAATGTCCCAAATACACGATATGATTCTGAGGGACGCCGTTGTGAAGGGCTCCGGAAATTTCGACCATCTAGTGTTCTTTAAAGGGACACTAAAGGTAAATATAAAATCGACGTTGTTTGCTCAAATAGCGGTCCAGAAACCTCGTAGTGCTACTTTCGTGCGAAGGAAATGCTTTTTTAGATGTGAAGCATCTTATGGCGAAGCTTAATCCAGGTGGTGGTGGTGGTGGTGGTGGTGGTGGTGTGCCGCGTGCCCACCCTTACTGCGCATGCGCAAACAGCTAAAAAAAATAAAAATAAAAAACCTCCTCTCCCCCTCTCTCCTCTAGGCATCCCTCACGGCTACCACACCCACACTGCGCATGCGCCTCCCTTCCTCTCTCCCCTCTTACACTCCCCCCTCTCTCTCCATCCCTGCCCGCGGCGTCTAACTCCCCCCTGCGCATGCGCGTCCCCCCCTCTCTCTCCTCTCCTACGCTCCCCCTCTCTCCTCTACGCATCCCTGCCCACGGCGTTCACACTCCCACTGCGCATGCGTGTCACCACCTCTCTCTCCTCTCCTACGCTCCTCCCTCTCTCGCCTCGCGACGCCGACGCAGGCAGCGTCTGCTAGCGAGTTTCTTGGTTGAAAAAACCGACTGCTCGCGCTGCACAACCGTTCACTGGCCATCCCGTATATATAGCAATGGATCTTGACCTCCAAGGTGGTGCCGGTGAGAGATTTCTCCTGTGCGTTGTTGAACAATAAAAATTCGCAGCGTGCGCGTTAACTAAAAGCAGTGCGGGTCTCTGTATGTCCAGTCAGTCTTCTGTCTCTCATTGCCCATTAGCAGCGATTGGCATGTTCTAGTGGAAAAACTGCTCCATCACTGCCTGCTTTGCGCCTCCCCAGTTTTCTCTCCTGCGCAACGCTGCGATGAGCGCCAGCGTCAACGCCGCCGCCAGTGTAAGCGTTAGCGCCCAGCACTTCACATCTACACAAGGTTCCCTTTAGCGGGAGATGGTGTAATTTTTTGAAATAAAATGATGTTGAAGTGCTCCCCACGGCGTTACCGCACTTCAAATCACCCGCCTGAAAACATGCCTCCTGACGGCGCAGTTGCCTTGCCCAACATTGCCCGCCTTTGCTGCGCGGCCGCCGACACTAGCAGCAGCAGAGCGAAAGTAGCGGGAGTCACAGAAACAACAACGGTCATTGAACAATTGTCTCCTTGCTTGGATCAACTGGGCCCCGCTAGATGGCACCACCTTCCAGCCTAACCCTGTGAAAACGGAAATTTTGAACCACTCGCGCCATTCCCCATAGTAACGCCAGGCGGTGTTGCGACTTGGGGACCAGGTGCGTGGACGTTGATGCCACCAGGAAGGGTCGGGCGACCTTAGAGCGTAGGGCCCGACATAAAGGACGCTTGAGTTGACAAGAACAACTGTATTTACAGATATGTACAAGTGAGGACGTTTACAGATTCATCTTCCAAATGTCGACTGCTGACACCGGGCCATCTCCCCCGCTGATCAAGGCTCGCCTTCTCCTCCATTAGTTGTGGTCGATTGCAAGAGGGCAAGAATCGGTACGGCACAGCCCAATCGGCATCGAGGCAGCACGGGGGACGCCCCGCTGAACACGTGCCGGCTTCGTGGTCCTGGCTCGCCCTGTTGCGCTGAATTCCAAGGAGATCCCGAGGAAGGGACAACCGGTCAGGTGGCGGCAGTGTTGCAGCGGCATGTGCAAGGAACGCCTGGGAAAGCTAGTTCGGCGTTGTTTGCACCTGCACCCTTGTTGCCGTCGTTCCCCTTCCTCCTTTTCGAGGATTGCAGTCCCGATCACAACAGCGGTTCATTTTTCATTGAATCAAACAGAAACCGACAAGCAGCATTTTATTACGTGTTGTAATGCACGGGAAGATTCTTTCTTTACTACAGCTGGTTTGATTACCAGTGATTAATTGTAGTCGGGCCCCTTGACGTCATTGGGATCATTTCAAAATGTCCCACTCGTGGTGCATGTGGTGTCGTACATTTACCTTAATTTCTCGATTAGTAAGCACTGCTGTTGATAATATTGAGGTTTTAGACATTTCCAAACATTGATCTTTCACTCTGACGTAAATTGTTATTTACCTTTAGTGCTCTTCAACGTGCTCTGACATCGCACAGTACGCGGGCCTCTACCATTTCGCCTCCATCGAAATGCGACAGCCACGGCGGGGATCGAACCCACGGCATTCGGGTCAACAGTCGAGCACCCTAACCGCTACACCACCGCGGCGGGCCAAGCGTATGTGTTGTGATGAAGAAGAAGAAGAATGCTTTATTTTCAATGAAATGGTTTACAAAAAAAAATTCTGCGAAAACATCCGGACAGTAGCCAATATGGCTAGTTAAGGATCCGTTACAGACAAGGCATGTTGTGGTTTAATTAGCGAGTACAATCTTTATGCACAGAATTCCATCACAAATCACATATTGAAATAGGCTTATGTAAGAAAAAAAAACAGAATTAATGTGGCATGTACATACAGTTCTGCGACACTATATGGCGACATTATATGGCGACCCCGATAGAAAAAGTTTCCTAAGTGATTGCGTCATATTTGGCAGACATTTGATTAGGGTAAGAATACAGTTCCAAATTTTAACACGAACAAATGTTATTGTACGACGGCCGTAAACATTGTGCACTATCGGCAGATTAAGGTTTTGTTGTTCTGCCTGTCGAGTGTGACCTCTGGGTTTTAATAAAGTTGATGAGTGAAGGGGTACGTTTTTTTCTATTTTGTGCACTAATGTTGCGCTTTTGTATTGCCTTACCATATTAAAAGGCATGTAGTTGACTGGACTGTAAGAAAAATGGCTGATAGCAAAAATACCCTTGCAGAAAAGCTCGTGCAGCCGTACAAAATATGCTCAGACTTTTAAAGCAATAATAGACCTTATGCAAAATTGCTGCCATCTGTCGGACGTTTGACGAAGCTACCGATTCGGCGCCATGTTGGAGGCTTGTGCCCAAATCGTACCGCTGTCGCTGCTATAACTTCTTGCTGGTATCTTCTTTGATAGTAATATATCGGGGCATAAAAATGTCATACGAATGTGTCAGGACTCGTACACGTTACCGGCATTTCCCAGTCACAGTTATTACGAGTAAAGTTGGGAGCTTTGACAGTTATTACGTGTAAAGAACAGCCTAACAACGATAACGAAGCTAGAAGTCCGCCACCACCGTTGAGAATGAATCTGTGCGCTAGGTAATAAATTTTGCATGTTTGGAGGAGGGTTGGACGGAGGCTTTAGCGCTCGGCACGGCTAGGCACAGCGATGACGGTAAGAAGGTGCTGTTGACCCATTTCAAAGCGTATTTTATGAGATACAGCCTACGTCGACCTGATGTATTGTGCATCTGATTTTACATAAAACGTTTTATTTTTTTTATTTCTGAAATAAAAAGTGTTTCGCTGCTGCATAGTTACCGACGTATGTTATGTATAAAAATACCGACGATTAAGTGTAAAAATATTCCGCATCTCATGCACGTGAAAAATGAACATGAAAAGTGTTAATTGCTCCAAGAAGTAGGTGCTGATTAGCTAGTATTTTATCGAACATCCTTCCGACATGTGCTCGTATTTAACATGATACGTCAATAATATTCGCGTTCACGTCATCGCTTTCGGGGCCTACTGGCGCCTTTCAATTTTAACCCGTTGTAGCAAAGCAGCTTTGCGTCACCGACTGAACTCTTGCAAAACCACATCAGCGCGTGACCAGTGGTAGCGCACCCACGGTCGAATGTCATTTTTTTTAGTATCATACGAAAAGTGCCACACACTTGAAGCATCTGTTAACATTTCATATTACGCAGGGGTGGATACAGGATTTCTCCGAAAGGGGGGGGGGGGGGCACATTTTAGGAGAACCTGATATGTGCGTTTTTTTAGAGTCTAAATTATAATACAGAAGTAAGGGAAGGGAGGGCGGTATGGAAATCGGGGCCACGCCTCTGATCTTGTCAGTGATATAGCGTATGAAATGCTTGAAAATACGCATAGTGAAGCACGCACGTGAAGCTTCCCACCAAAGGCTACCTTGTTACACCCCACAATCAAAAACAAACACCACCACACTCCAGCACAATCGGTCCGTTCACTGAGAATCGATGACGTGCACGAGCTACCTGTCTAACATGTATTGTTATCGCAATGTAATAAGCAAGTAATGTCTATTGCAGCGCAGGCACGTGCTAGTAGCCGCGGTGCAGCTTTGAAGCTCGTGCACGAAGCCGGTTTGTCTGTGCCAGCAAGCACACGGAGCGAAAGCTGTCTCGTTGCGGCATGACACGCAAGAAAGTTCACTGATGAGTGCCGTGGCTGTCACAAACCGCATCTACTAAGAACGGCAAACGTAAACACGGCGTTGGTCGTAAGCAATAGCCGAAGCAACGGAACGATCTGCCGCTTCTCGTTGACCGCGAGGAAATCTAACAACATGGAGTTTAGTTTCTTGCGAACCTTTTTTCAGCATTCCATCTTCCTCAAACTGAGCAACAATGTACACAAAAATATGTCGGCATTTCCGTTCGTATCAGCCGCCACACGTTGATACGTACGCTACGTGTGTGCACAAGCGGAGCGCGTTAGCCTTCAACATGGCGGAAATGCGCGCGGCGGCCGCTAGATGGCACCAGATTTTGCATAAGGTCTATATAACATCATTAAATGAGAACGTGTGACCTCCTGAGTGACTATAGATACCGCATCAGTACCTGTGAGAATTTTTCTACAGGCCATAAAACAGTACATCACAAAAGTAATATCCGCTTTCTTTGTTGGTAGTCATGAAGCGTGCGCCGCAAAGGAGGAGGTACACAAACTAGCCGCTGTTAATGCAATTTTAGCTGGAGGCAAAAGAACAGAAAAAATATCTCCCTTTGCCTTGAAAAGTGTTGCTGTACTGTTGTAATATATGTTCATCCACGAACATTTATAACTGGTGATGGATGAAGCCGTTATGCTTAATAATTGTTGGGGGTAACGTGCAATGTGCTTTAGGTAAGCACAGGCAAAGTCTAACCAGTGCTTCTCATTTACGTGAGGACAGGCCTCTGGCTGAGGCTTTCCGCAAAGGTGATCGCACAAAAATGGCTGTTTTTGAGCCTCAGCTCAGCACCAGTTCTCCCGCTGTTCACGTTGAAGAAGGAGAAGATACCAGTGATAGGTGTAGCCAAGGTGTGTTAAAAACACGGTTAATCTGTATTTTTCGTTGATGGAAACAGCCGGAATAATTATTATCTTTTACTTCAGCCATACCTGCCGAGGTCTCACAATTATTCATGACATTCGCATCCAAGTCAACAAACTTGATGCAGTGCAAAACGAGCCACTAAGAATTTCAACTAAGGGCAAAAAATTCGGCAGATTCCACGTACCTTGGGAATCGATGTTATGCGAAGCATGCGGAGGGAAGGTGACTGTGTTGTAATGTTTTATTGAGCGAAACGTTACGAAATTACGCTAAAGATATGTACAAATGTTGTACACACAGACATATGTTCCACAGTTGCATATGTTTTGCATAACAAGTTGTTTACAGTTGCGTAACGATGCCAACAGCAACATGGGCAGTAGCAACACTAGAAGCGGTAAACTGATATGTAGCGCTTGTGCTCGCCAGGATGGTAGGCCCTGGACACTGCAACATATATCAACTTCAGTGGATGGCGCTTTACTATAATTGATGTTAACCCGGCGTGACGGCTGTATCATCGGAGTACATATGTAATGTTTATAAAATTGGATAGCCAGCACTGCAACGACAATTCACGTTTCACGAACATTAGGGTTTATTCGAAAAGCAGTTCCGAGACCTGGCGTGGCTCTGTGGTAGAATGCTTGATTGCCACGCAGAATGCTTGGGTTCGATTCCTGTTGGGACCCTGACATTTATTATTTGCATTCGTCCGGTCAACGCTGCTGATGACGTCAGCTTTTTAACGCTCTGGCGTTAAAAGTACCAATGTTTGTCTCGGCCGTTTCCTGGGTAGTCTAAACTGTCAATCACCTGTGGCACATACCCGCCCCGTGGTATGTGCCACAGGGTTTGCCCGAAAGAGTTTGACGACGTACGCGACGGGATTGTCATTATTCATGTCACGACCAGCGAGTCATATTCGTCAAACCATCTTATTCTCACATACTAATTTTGGTCTACCCCAAGTTAAAGGGGTAATCACGAGATCACCCAGACGTAGGCGGCTAGATAGATCGATAGATAGATAGATACGCAGATAGAAACGCTAAAAGTGCCTGCAGTACGCAAAGAAATGCTTCGCATTTAAAAAGCCCTTAGTGTGCTTTCTTATCTGCCCTGCTTCCAGCCATTCTACACCTTGTGCGACCACTACACAAATTTTAGACTACTTGCACATGCTAAGGGGTTGTCTATCTCAAATGACGATGCTGTGCTGGTCACGTTTATGAAGTTGCAGCACAACCTGATATTTTCAGTGTTAGGTGTGCTCTGTGGTGTTCACTGCAGCACTGCAGCCGACATCTTTAAAGTAAATGTGACAGTGCCTGCAGAAATACTGCGACAGCCAGTACATTCGCCAACAAAAGAAGCTGTCGTTGTCAATTTGACTTTATACTTTAAAGACTGCACCACTGTTCGGGCAGTACATGACTTTACTGAGATTCTACTACAAAGGCCCATGGATATGGAATGTCAATTGCTGACACATAGTTGGTGTAGGGCACATCTACAGCTAAGATTCTTCTCTGTGAGACTACAGGAGGCCATATCACGTATGACAGCAAAGCCTACGGAGGAAGGACATCCGATTTCTACATAACTAAAGGATCTAAAGTGCTCGAGAAATTCCTATCTTCTATAGACAGTGCTATGAGGGTAAGGGTTTTCTGAATGACAAATTATGCCTTGAACATCACATATGAATATTGCTTTTTCCTTTTATTGATGACATTATGCAGACCACAGCTACAATCGTTAACCTTTCTAGACCAATCTTCAATGATGACAAGTTTTTAAATTGGGAAGTTATTTCTTTCAACATTGCAGAGTACACAACAGAGGAGACACATGAACAAGCTGCCATTTATTTTCGGTCATTATTCGCACTGTATAGAGAATCTTCAGATGCCGACGTTCTTACCTTTGCAAACAGTGGTTTAAATGTAAACACAAACATGCATGAAAATACTTTTTCAATGTAATAATCTTCCCTAAACAACCATTTTGTTGCCGCTTACTCATGATGGAGCTTACAGTGCAATTACAGTGCAAGTAATGTCATCCTTACAAACTCCACCTTCGCGATCAATTTTCTGTTCAAGGTTAAAAGTCACTGCTACATCTTATGCCCTACGAGTAATGTAAAGGAGCAACTTGCTCAACAACAAGTATAGAACTCGCTCAACAACATTGCTAAGAAAGCATTTATCGCAATCAGTTAGCAGTAAGGCATTTTTGGCTGTCCTGGAAAAAGAAGAAAAAAATCAATTTTATCTACTGCCGGAACTCCCATTTGAACTTGTATTTCACAGATGTATCTATTTGTTTTCTTAAGGCTAAAATAGCCATTAGATTTGTAACCTCCTTTGCCTAAAACCTTTCCCAATTAACTGGGCATTTTACTTCTAGCACTCTGGCAACACAGTAGTCCCAAATTATGTGTCCATCTGGACTTCCTCCAATACCAGGGTGTTATTTGGAAACTACAAGGTCCCATGCTTTCTATTTTGATATTTTGGTGCGTTGTTGTAGCTAAGTAGAAGCCCTTTGCGGTCCTCTCAAACAGGGTTCCTCCTGACATAGCTGGAGTTTGCACTGTTTGTTCCCTACTGACCTAAACAGCGAGCGCACGTGATAGGGGCCCATTTTTTGTTGATAGTGTACGCACACGCGTGTACACAGAATAAGCAATATATGCTGCTATGAGTCATTTCCGGTAGAACCATCCAGTGTTGTGAGCCCTCCAGTTCTCTTGTCAGGTGCGTAATTGTCCGAATTGTTTGTGTGTATGTCTGCTGCTATTGTGAATATATAACTTCTGTTGAGAGTGCCCCTGCTTCTACTACCTTGATCACAGCTTGTGTCAGTGCTGGTGGCCTTCCTTCAGTGGGTGCTTCCTTTGAACTGTGTTCATTTGACACTGTGCATTGTATTTTCTGCATCTGCAGCGCCGAAAGCTTCTTTACCACTTGAAGAGGAGCTGCTGGTTACATCTGCTGGATACTTGTGGTTTCCTGGAATGAAAGCGCATCGTGTAAGCCTGAAAAATCATGGCTGGAACGTGAGAAAGTGGCAACATATGAGTGTGTGTTTTATTGCGCTGCAAACGTGGTTCAAATACGAAACTTAAGAAACAAGTAGACACCATGATAATGTACTTGCCACATTGTGTGTGCAGTGCCGCAATAAACGATACAGTCACGCCATACCAACTAGCCCCCCGTCGAGACACTGCTGGCAAGAGTTATGCACAACAGTTTTTTGCTCATTGCACATAATCAGCTTGTACAATAATGTACATGTCACATACCATTACTGTGACTGCACATGATGCTTACCGTTTTTGTAAGTGGTTTCTGGATTATGTACTTCATGATATGCACTGCGTTGGTAATAAATACAGCTTGCTAATTACCTGAACTTCATTTGTCCGTGTTTTCTTTTAAGCATCTGCTTCAGTGTGCAACTGGAAAAAGGTTTGCAAGCCATGAAAGCAGAGATAGACGTAGCAAAAAAAATTCTCCTTTTGGTATATTCGTGCAGCTTCACAGGGTGGCGCATACATAAACGATTCCAACCCATACCTATTGGAAGGTATGCTTGTGGCAAGAAGCACCAAAATATCAAGATAACATCACGTAACGTGCATGAAAGTCTGCAGTGAGGCTTGCCGCTTAAATGAAGTTGCGTTGAAGTCCACTGGTATTTCGAACACACACACACACACACACACACACACACACACACACACACACACACACACACACACATATATATATATATATATATATATATATATAAAGGAAGGAATTCTAAACTTAAGGGCTCGTTTGCTTTGTTAAACATAGTATTAATGAGAACTAACAGACAAAGATGCCAAGGAAAGTATAGGGGAAGCTATTAGAAGTAATTGTAATGTAAATGTGAAGAAATGAAAGTGGACGAAAAGATAACTTGCCACCGGCAGGATCCGAACCTGCGACCTTCGAATAACGCGTCCGATGCTCTACCACTGAGCTACGGTGGCGGTCATCTCCCCGTCCACTTTATGAGGTATATATGTGTACTTAAACGTGGGAGCGTCAGTCAGCGCCGCCTGTTGCCATTACGGCGAATGTGGAACACTCTTTTTATATATATATATGTTATATATATATATATATATATATATATATATATATATATATATATATATATATATATATATATATATATATATATATATATATCCAAAGGTAAGTTGGGAGTTCCGACCCCCCCTCTAATTTTTTATGTGTGCGCATCCATGCACAGGTAAAAACATACACACACGTGCATATGGAGGTATAGAACCCAATGAAATGAAGTCCTAGCTACGACCTTGTGTAGTTGCAATTATTTCTCTCTGTGTGGTTTGCACAGAGTGTTAACAGCGTCGGCTAGTGCAAAGAGCTCCATCAGTTTGATAATGTGCGAGCCAACCAAGTATGTTCGCTTCGGCAACGGGTCGTATATTTCTTGTGGTTGGCATTATCTCTACATAAATAATGACAGCCAGTCATACCTTCATAGTAATACATGTATAGTTACTGCTATCACTGTGACGAAATAACTGTTGAACTGTATGGTAAACTGTGCAGCAGTCTCTTCGAAATGTCTTCAGCCGGCAGCTGTACTTGGTTGTTCCTTCACCTAAACATTTCAGGAATAAACATATATCACCTTGACTTGATTCCTTTATTGTACTGGAGCTATGGCTTACTTTTGAAATTAGGAAAGTTGAAAGCAATTACTGTTTACCTTTTCTTGAACAGGAAAGGTCCGCAATCTTCATCGTTGCATATTTATCTTTGATGCTTGCCTCAAGCTCTTTGCTCCACTGCTGTGGAAGATCCGTAGATTACAGGATGTCAAAGGACTCTCGTCCAATAATGCGTAGTCGTAGTGCAACCATGTACTTTGCATTTGTGCAGCCTGAATGAAGACATTGCAGCACCAGCTGTTATATATATATATATATATATATATATATATATATATATATATATATATATATATATATATATATATATATATATATATATATATATGAAGTCTTCACATAGGACCCGGAAATGAAAGTTCAGGAAAATATATCAAGCACCTAGGAAAAATTGTTCCGGAAAGGACTGACGTTTTCAGCCGCGGGACCGGCCTTCGTCGGAGTGACGCACACATGCCACAGTAACGTAATATAAAAGCGACCAATGACGCTGCATAGCACTGTTACTGGCTGATAAGCGATTGTTAAAAGAGCACGTGGAGAAACAGTACACGTGATAGGACAAGAAAACGGGAATATGCGTTGGCTTCACTTCAGTGAAGAACTGAAGCCACAATACATATGTGTCACCGGAACAAACAAGCAATGACACGTCGTAAGGTTCAACTGCGAACAGATTATCGATCAACATTAAGCGCGTGCTCAACATCTTGTCATGATCCGACAAAAAATGAAACGGAATAGGGAACTAATCTATCTGCGTGAAATTATAGCAGTAATAATAGCGTGGAAAGTCAAGAGCAACTATATGGGTAGAAAGGAAAGTTTGCCAGCACTTTCATTCATACCTACAAGTAAAGGCTTTAAGTTTATAGATTAAATTCGATTCTCAAAGCTCTCTTTCGTGGTGGCAACGGAAACCAGATTGAAGGATTGTAGCTGTAATAATATCAAATGAGTGGCCCGGAATGCGCACGTGTTTTGATAGTGGAAGGTACTTTCGGCCAACAGTGGCCCTTGCGCCAGAAAACCCCATACATCATCATCATTATTACTCAGAGGTGTTCATTGGTTCAGTGCTCTGAAGCGGAGTGTACTGCATGCACGCCGAAGATCCTGAGGTCACAACTTTCATGGAGGTTTGCTGTTTCCGCTCATTTGCTCTGCTGTTGAAATATGCCGCGCACAAGGAAGTGTCGGTCCAGCGTGCTGAGCTTGCCAGTCAGAAAGGGCACGAAAACCTTGAAGAAGCATTGACTGCAAACCTACCTATCAGAAGAAATTTCAGATTAGCGCCCAGACAAATGGTGAGCCGAATGAACGACCCGCCAATTTCCCGACCACCGTCTACAACCATCTTGCTTATCTCTTTACAGACATGTTCGAACGGCTTTCGTACGGCAAAACAGGTCTCACTGGCTTCGGAAACCAATATGACTATATCGATGCTGGTTCTGCTGTCTTCCATCTGCTTAGTGTAATATAACAAACAGCAGTGTTGTCCACGAGACCGTGCGGCTGACCTTGCGCTCATCTCCTTCGACTGCGAGTGCCACCCCTTCCTGCATTATTTCTTGAAAGTTCTTAACCTCCCGCTTGCACATTTCATGGAACGCATTGCGCACCCCATCGCTAAACCAAACGTAAGCGCCTGGTGGAGTGTCCCGGAGTCCTTTTTATGCCATACCCGATGCCTATTGAGTCACGATGATTTTTGATGAGCCCAAGACGGGGCACTGCAAACAGAGCCGACAAGTCTTCCCAAAATTTGTTGGCAAAGCAATGCTCATCAAGTAGCCTGAAAAGCCTGAGCAACAAAGTACTTGTCTTCTGGTTCCAGTTCGTTTAGCGTGCAAAGGCGCACTAACTAAGGCTTTCTGGCTAAGGCTTTCTGGCATTCGAATGCACTGTCGGAGAGCCCTCGGTGCTGTACTCAATGCCATTGAAGCGCAGTGGCGTAACTATGGTGGGGCAAGGGGTACAAGTGCCCCGGGCGCCATTTGGGAGGGGGGCGCCGAGCCGAGTCCGCCCAACATGCGCTCGGGGACTGCCTGAGGACACAAACGGGGCGCTAGCGCCCCGCGCCCCGTGGAAAGGTCGCCCTTACAAGTTCAAAACCTGTGGGGGCATGCCACCACACTGCTCTGACACACCCTTCTTCGCCGTCTGCTCAGCTGGTACCACCAGCGAGGCTAGAGACTCCTTTGACTAGTTAAATGGTGCTCCTTTCCTTCAACAAACGACGCACAATCTTCAGGGAGCTCGTGGCTTCTGGGAACCTATGGCTCACTTGAGCAAGGAAAATATGGCTCCTTGCTCATATTCAGGCCCATGAAAAGTAGTAAGATAAATAGGTCGCTATAAGCCTGTTTCCACATAAGCACAATTTTAACCATGAATGTACCTATCCAGGGTCGTGGACAAAAACTTTTTTTCTGGAGTTCTGACTTCCCTTTATTTGTGATCTGGCATGTGTTTGTATGTGTGCGCATATATGTACATATGCAAAGGTAAAAAAAACTGAAGGACACTTTGTACATTCCAAAGTGTGTTCGGCGAAAGCGTGTGGCCATTCCACTGATTATGCTTTTACACTCTCAGTGGGATAAGACACAAACCGATTGGGTGCGTGTTTTCTTCTTTAATTTTTTACCGCGAATCGCAGCGAGACGCGAGACTAGTCTTCCTCCCTTCGCATGCGTTAGTATTTTCTCGCGCTTTGCGCATCGTGCAAACGCCATCCGCGTTCCAGCTCTTAAATTGACGGACCCTTTGTAAATTGGAAAGTGTATTCCGTGAATGCCTGGGCCCATTGAGACGGCGTCCGTCAGAATGATTGCAAACTCTGGGCACAGCGACGCTACGCAAGCAAAGCGCGAGCGCTATAGAGTCCGACGCGACCGGCCTTCCGTCTGCGCACCCCGGCGGCCACCTGGCTCCGTGCCAGAGCTCGGATGGACGGACGGACGGACGGATGGATGGACGGACGGATGGACAGACAGACGGATGGACGGACGCCGGACGGAGGTCGGACGGACACCGGACGGACGTGAGCATGAGACATTAAAGGCTTTCGTCTTAAAGATTACACCATCTCCTGCTAAAGGGAACCATGTGTAGATGCGAAGCAGCGGGCGCTAACGCTTACACTGGCGGCGGCGTTGACGCTGGCGCCAGTTTCGCAGGAGAGAAACCTGGGGGGCGCAAAGCACGCAGTGATGGACCGGTGTTTCCTACTGGAACATGCCAATCGCTGCTAATGGGCAGTGAGAGACAGAAGACTCGGACTGGACACAGAGACCCGCAGTCCGCTTTTAGTTAACGCGCACGCTGCGAATTTTTTATCGTTCGACAACGCACAGGTGAAATCTCCCACCCGCACCACCTTGCAGGTCAAGATCCATTGCCATATATACGGGGTGGCCAGTGAACGGTTGTGCAGCGCGAGCAGTCAGTTTTTAAAGACGATAGTCTTTCTTGGGATACTTAAACGGAGAAATTTTGGTCTGTCTGTTTCTCTGTTTGTCGGCACGTCACACGATTCAGCCACCATGCCTAAAGGCCACCAAACTTGAACTGGTGTATGCGATCATACTTTCAGCGTGGTCGAATAAAAAAATAAATATTACGCATATCTGAGGCTACATCATTATCTAGGCATTATACAGTGTGTTCCTTTCATTACAAAATCTACAGATACGTAATTCTAAAGATCCTAGTGCTCAAAGAAGCGAGACGCAGTGCACAAAAAACCCCTCTGCCCATCGATTTCACTACGACGCCATGGTGCTGCCACCTGGCAGCATAAGCTGGGAGTTCCGAAGCCGATGTTTCCCGATAGCGCGACAGATGGCGTCCATATCTCACGCAGCGCCTGCTCTGCCGGCCAAAGACTATCGTCTTTCGACGACATTTGCAGCGAAGCACGCAGATACGCGGCCAATTTTTTCAACCAAGAAACTCGCTAGCAGACGCTGCCTGCGTCGGCGTCGCGAGGCGAGAGAGGGGGGAGCGTAGGAGAGGGGGATGACGCGCATGCGCAGTGGGGGTGTGGACGCCGCGGGCAAAGATGCCTAGAGGAGAGAGGGGGAGCGTAGGAGGGGAGAGAGGGAGGGGACGCGCATGCACAGTGAGGGTGTGGCCTCCGCGGGGAGGGATGCCTAGAGGAGAGAGAGGAGGTTTTTTATTTTTTTTAATGCGTTGGCACATGCGCAGTGGAGGTGTGGACGGACGGACACCGGACGGACAGACGGACGGACAGACAGACAGACAGACAGACAGACAGACAGACAGACGGGCGGGCGGGCGGACGGACGGACGGACGGACACCGGACGGACACCGGACGGACGTGAGCGTGAGACATTAAAGGCTTTCGCCTTAATAATATCGGGGCGGTGTGAGGTTGAACCTCCGAAACCTCCTTCTAGCTTCGCCACTGAGCTTATCGCTTGAAATGTTCGTTTTCTTCTGGCTCGGCCCAAAGCACCTTGGTTCTTCCACACGTATATAACCCTAGTTAAATTAGGAAAGGGAAAGCGCTGCCCACGGTCTTGTTGCTGAAAGGTTGCGATCGAGAAGCTCTTTACCAACTCATCAGACATGTCAGTCTCCAAGCTTACGGCGAGCTTTCATGGGAAGATGTCGGGGTAAAATGACGAAATGAAAAGATACAAAGCATGAGCTTTCCTGCAAGGTTCCTTTTTTATCTTTTCCAAATAAGAAACTCGTTCAAAGACTGCTTTCTTCCATCAAATTGTGTATCCCCTCCTCATTTTTCTCTGTGTATCGGTACTTTCCCAGATCAGCGTGCGTAGGATGGGGTTGCCTATGAGGAATGACGACCCCAAAGTAATTTTTGAGAATACTTCGAGGTGTGGGCATCTTCACGTGGACAGGGAGGCGTCACGTGTGAACTCACTGTCACTGCCTTCTCGGAAGTGCTTGCTGCAAACACGTGCGCGGGACTTCGGCCCATTGCCCCTTCTAAGCTAGCTTTATCAGCCATGTGTCGTGGTATTCGTTATCCTTGAAGTAAAACTGGTTGTGAAACGAGGCTGATTGAAGGGGGAAACTCAGGGAAAAAAACGCGTTCGGGCCATTGGCTTCCGGCCTATAGAGCAAAGTTCCGTGAAGCAAGGTGGCATCACGTCATCGTAATGTCGTAGCATGTCGACTGCAGCACCCGTGTTTCCAGTGGTGGGCCTCTTGCACAATAGCACTAAAGAGATACAGGAAGTAGAACAGCTGTGGCAAATTATCCGATTACGATCACATTCATGCGATTATTGTTGTGAACTGAGCTTTAACAAAAAGGAAAATTGCCAAAAACTGAAAGATATATACATGTACTAGCGCCCCTTCACATTTCTCGTAATCGTCACAAACGTAGTCTAGCCGTGATTTGCCGAGAGCTATTTATCTGGATATCTTCCTCATGCGTTTTGTTTTGTTTTCTTGCTTCTGCCGGTGAGCGCGTTGGCAATAACAGCATCGAGGTGTAGTCGGACTCCAGTGATGTTGAAGTCTTTTATACGAGCGAGCCTCGCAGCGATTCCACGTCGGATTTCACATGTGTTCTGCCGCTGTCCCTCAGAGAACTATGGGACTTCGATGGTTTTGATCTCATGGTACATTTCTTCACAGTTGTACCCTCCCGCCTGCTCTTCGTATATGCGTGCCGCATTCCAGGGGCGGATTGAGTGGCCCTGCTTTGCCGCGAGTCTCTTCACGGCAAAGCGCCTCTGCTCGAGTTCTCCAAAACAAAAACGCCATTAATAAAAACGAAAAATTAAATAGGCGTGTACATAAACAGTATTTGGCAATCAGACGCCTCGCATGCGGTCGACGAACACGACGCTTCGCTTTCCGTCGGCTGGAGCCAGGCTTCACACGCAGAAAGAGCTGCTGCCGCCGCGAGAGCACTGGGGATGATTGCAGACTCACTGAAATGCAATCCTGCTTCCATGCTGAGATCACCTTCGCTGCGAGGTTCAAAGTCTGCAACCACATCTATTGCGGCAATCATGAAAGCCACGGCGTCACTTCACCGCAGCCAAGCAGCGGCCAATTGCAAGCGTGGTGACGTGTGATGGCGCTTTCTAATTCGCTGAGAGCCATCACATTCGTGACGACATCGCTTCAGCACTGAGTCTGGGGCGATAGTAATTGAGTAAGAGATACTCGGTCTCCGCTTTATCTCCACTAATAACTTTACTTTTAACACCCTACCAAAACTGCATGCATTCTGCAATGTCGCTGCTAATTCCACCTCAACTTCATTCATATTTCTCGTTAGCGTATCTTTAAGGTCCCTAACTGACTGTGCGTATCGCACGCCCAAGCAGGAGAGTTACACTAGAAAAGATCTGTACGCTCATGTTTTGCCCACTACCTCGGGGGAGAAGGCAGTCACGAACATCGACTTCATTGTCGGCTTCAGTGAGGCGGTAAGCTACAATGGCATTTCATACTGCTAATAGAGCTCAAGATCTTGCGTTTGATGTCTCATGTAAACGGGTTATGGTGGCTACATGAGATGGTGTCAGCGTCATCTGGTCGATATAGACTCCATATGTGGCACAAAACACAAACAAGAAAAGGCGAATACGTTTCAAATGGCTAGCATTGCCATTTGAAATACCTTTCCCCTGTCTCATATATGGGTCATTTCTGAAGGCGATTTGGCACCGCGATTCCAACAACATAAATCTACCTCCAAAATGACTAAAATCTGAACGACAATTCCGAAATATAGAGTTTTGCTGCACGGTTATGTATCAACACATGTTGACCGCAGGGGTTCCCTCAAGAAAAAAAATGCTCTGGGCAAGTCATGCCTGAGTAGCTCATAAGCGCACTTACTAGGAGAAAAAAAAAGATAAAAACGTGCGATGAAGACAGTCACGTGCGGGCCGCGGTTCACTGGCAAGAGAGAGACGCAACGTTTATTAAAAAAAATTGGCCTCGTATCTGCGTGCTTCGCTGCAAATGTCGTCGAAAGACGATAGTCTTGTGCCGGCCGTACTCCAATGTTTTGCCTTGCCTCAGACAGCGCCTACTCTACGTTGAATTGGCCGCATCTGGCTGGCATTGATAAAATAGAGGCGGCGCTGCGCGATATATGGACCCCATCGAAAAACATGAGCTTGTGCTGAACCAAGGGCCACTGCCAGCGGCTGGACATTATCATAGGCAAAGCGCTTTTTCGTGCAAAGCGTCGCAGTCCATGCACAGCTTCGCATTTTCAGCACAGCCTAAAACACACTAGGGTCTTTAGAATTACGTATCTGTGTTTTCTAATAAAAGAACACACGACCTGATAATTAGATATTAATGTCGCGCCTCAGGTATGCGTAGTATTTGCTTTTTGATCGAACATGTTCACAAGTATGAATGAAAACACCAGTTCAAAATGGCTGGGCGTTCAGAAGTTAGTTAAACTTTGGCCCTGTAGCTAGCTGAATCGGGTCACGGACAGACAGATAGACAGACAGACAGACCAAAATTTTTGCGTTTAAGTATCCCAAGAAAGACTATCGTCTTTAAAAAAGAAGTGGTTCATCGCGGGTGGGGCACTTCTTCCAAGGCTCCACTGGCTATAGCGGCTCGGCGGGCCTGACCTAGGGTCGCCAGTTGGCTTCCCAGGGTCCGTTCAGCGAGTCGCGCCTCCCACGACCACGTTTGAATTGGGTGCGTATGTCCTGTGTCAACTGTGGCGGGTCGTTCTGGGCAGAGGTAGGTTATGTGTGTTAGTGTGGGAATATCTCCGCACCAGGGGCATGCGTTGGGATATCTCTCCGGATGAATGACGTGAAGCTTATGCAGATGCGGAAATGTATTGGTCTGCAAGCGGCGCCAGTCCCGTGCTTGATGTCTGTCGAGGTCCTTGTGGGGAGGTGCCCCGATGCGGCGATCTAATCTTTGTTTGTCCAGGATTCCACGCCGTGTCACCCCCATCATCTGTGTCCTCTTCAGTGGTGGGTGTGCTTGGGGCTCGGCCACTGAGTACTCGAGCTTGGTAATGAACTAGTTCATTGCCATCCTGGCCCGTATGGGCTCGACACCACAGTAACCCGTGATCAAAGAGGAGTTCGCCTCCCAACAGCTGGATGGCCCTTGTTGGTAATATGCCCTTGATGTACATACGACAAGCTGCCTGAGAGTCTGAAACCACGTAAGCAGAGGTCCGCGGGCCGCGTGTTTGAGACTCCTGGTCAAGAGCGGAGCCGACGGCGGAAATGTGTGACCAGAGAGCGACAGCTCCTTTCATAATGCTCTTGTCCCTTGTTTTACATGTCAAACACAAAGAACGCGTTTTTTTTTCTGACAACTATTGTTCACGATCAAAATTAGCGCTGGCGTCGTAAAAGGCAATAATATATGCGACAACATGGTTTGCCGGAAGGAATTTTTGAACGCATCATTAGCATTGATATAAAAAAGGCATAGTATGCAGATTTGATGTAGGCAATAACTAATTTGGAACAATACTTTTCATGGTGATGTAGCCTAAACGATAAGAACCGCTTACATGCCTACTTCGTAGTTCTGTTTTGTGTGGTTGTATGTAATTTACGAACTTCGCATATTGTGAGGTCCATTTCTTCTTTCACATTTTTTCTAACCTTGTGAACTTTGCTGTGTCGTACGATGCGTGGACGTGCAAGACGGCTTTAAAGCACTGTAGTGAACAATCAATCAAGAAATTGCTCATTCGCTTGCCTAAACATCTAGTCAGATGGATTTTTTGCACAAATAATAGTAATAATAATAATAATAATAATAATAATAATACAAATAATAATAATAATATTGATAATAATAATAATAATAATAATAATAATCACTATCATTACCGTCATGATGGGCGCGGAAATATATTTGCCATGGGCGCCATCCTATCTAGTGACGTGACTGTTGAAGCGCTAAGCAGGCAAATATCTATGCCATATCTCGCCGAGAACTGAGCAATAGCGTGTTCAGCTTCTGAGGCAAAAGTATTCAGGAGTCAACGGTCAAATTTGATGGTCCCTTCACGGACCACGAGCCGACTTGTTCGATGTTGACATGCTCGAGCCAAAGTTTCTGCTTCAGTTTCCTCGGTGGCACACTCCAGCTCTCCTTCAGATTCCATGGGCTCAAGTGCATCAATTGTTGGATCCGTAAGGATTCTCCCGTACTTCTTTCTGCGTAATCCTCTGCCTCAGAGTATGCACAAATCGTTGAACTTGCAATCGGAGACTCGGGCAGGTACGCAGATGGCATGCTTATTTGTAGCACTTGACAAGAATGAATCGCAGTCGAAGTGGCGGTATAAGTAAATAAGTGGATCTTCTCATTGAATTCCACCCTCTGGCGTCCGCGAAGCCGTTTTCTTCTTGAGGCAATCTTTATGAGGGTGTTGGTTAGCGATGATTTTGCTGACTCTCTTTCACGTGAAGCAACCCCTAATTTGGTCTGCAAAGCCTTCAAACATGTACGAGCCATCTTCAGTGTCCATCTTCAGAGCCACCTTTAGTGCGCGGAATTTTAGGCGCGTATACAGACCCGTACCATCGTTCAGAACCGTTACCTAGAGAACCGTGTCCGTTACCATGTCCTGGCGCTTTTTGTTCAGTACTATGCCTTGCGCAGTAAACAACATATATCATCATCAGGAAACTATAACGGCTTTTCGGGAACTGTACCGTAGGAATCCGCGGTAATGACTTCTTAGAGTTGGAATTCTATTTAATATCAAAGGCTATCAAGTTGGAAGACAACTTATTTTTTCCAAAGCGTATTTGCATTCGGTCGCCAGCTGCTGCCGTTTTTTTGCACCACATTCCTGTCTGTCGTAAGAAAACGTATTCATTCTCGAAATTCTTGAGTGGTATAATTCTGCAGGTACATAGACGCCTTCCTTGTAATTGTGAAAAAAAAATGTATGTAGGGAAGACACAGAAAGCGTTGCAAACAACAGTGTTAATGTATTCACAACAAGTGGCGCCGGTCTTACGTTCACATGGTAATTGCCAGAACACAACAATCCTTAATTTCTTGGTCTGAGCCTGTTGTTCAGTAGCAATAAGATATGTTGAAAACTCAGCCCAAGGTCAAGGAAAGGGCTACTTCCATGTGGAAGCACCAAAAGGGGAATAGCAATGAACTGCCCTCAATGTGCCCAAACAAAATGAGGCAACTGAAAGCTGCAGCGATCAGGGAACACGTTGTGAAGGATGCAGGATGTCCAGTATTCTTTTTGTATCGAAAGTTTGTGTATCATTTCTTGAAAAGATTAATCGCCTAATCGCCAGCAAGGTAGCATCAAAATCATAGGTCGGCAAACTCACTCATGAGTCGAGTCACTCACACTCACTCAGACTCAGATTGGGCCGTGAGCCGGAGTCTGAGTGAATCCGAATGAGTAATATTTTGGTGAGTTTGAGTCCGAGTGAGTCCGGTTGAGGAAAATTTTCGTGAGTGTGAGTCCGAGTGAGTCCGGTTGAGGTAAATATTGGTGAGACTGAGTTCGAGTGAGCCCTAAGCGCGAAATATATTTCGTGAGTGAGTCTGAGTGAGCTCCACCATTAATTGCCGACCTATGATGAAAACATGACATTCCAGTTGTAGCTTTAGGTCAGTGCAAGTTGTCGAAATTTGTAGTATCACTTACCGGGGAAGATTGCCTCAGCGCACGACTCATCAAAGAAACAGTTTCAAGGAATGTGTTGTGAATGTCGTTTATGATACGACCCTATGTTGTAGCTGTCATTACATAGGGCAAATGGGCAAATGCTCGAACGAAAGGGCAAAGGAGCATAAGTTTTAATTACCACCGATCGTTCACGGCCGAAAAAAACGGAACTTAGCGGGCCCGTTAGAAGACCTTACAAACAGGTGGTAGGGCTTCGGCAGAGTACCATCACGGAACTCCTTCTTCAACTAGGCCTTCATAACAGGCTTGAAGAAATTATTGAAGCGCAACAGGTGTCGCAGTACGAGTGTTTGAGCAATACCAAAGCAGGCCGCCACATTCTCGACAGTCTGGGCCATTGTTATCCCACACAGCACGGCATCAAATACAACATACGACGCGAAATCCGCGCTAAACTCATAATACCACCATTGCCAAAGAACATGCATCCTGAACAGAACAAATGCATAAAAACCAGTAGAGCCAGAGCTATGCTTCAAAGTTTTGTACACAATGAGGAGGCGGTCTTTGTCGATGCAGCGCGCTGTCGAGACTACCGCCGTTTTGCTGCTGCGGTTATATACCATACGCAAACAATGCATAACCAGTGCTTCGATCAACATAAACCAAGTGGAAACGGCGCATGAGGTAGCTATCGTGCTGGCCATAGCTCACACCGATGCCCAATATATTCTCAATGACTGACAGAGGGCAGTCCGAAATTTTGTAAATGGTAGGCTGTCTCCAGTGGCAATGCGGGTCCTTACTAAAGGCAAAACCCGCTCTGACGAACAAAATGCATATGCATCCTCTGATTTCCCGCCCACACAACTGTCGACCACACAGAGGACAATCTGAACGAGGTGGCGCACAACTCAGCTCGAGGTCTCACACTCCGAGCTGCGTCTGCGGTTGACACCACCCGCAAGGACTCTCTTGTGTACGAATGGGAGTGGGGTAATAGATGAACCAAATTCAACGATGTTACCCAACACTATAAAAGTTAGCGAAGGGAATATCCCCCCGCCCCACCCCAAAGTCAGCCGGACCGAGTCCGTTCAATAACGACAGTTACAAACAGACACCTACACTATTCGCGTAATTATGAAGCACATTTTACCCCGATTGGTATATCACCAACTCATGCGCTTCTGCGATTTCTGCGATCAACCGGTCTCTCCAAACGACTCTAATCAGAACCTCCTACATGTGTGTGCATATGTGGGCATCCTTTTTTTTTTAATTCTTTTTTCTCTCTCTCTCTATCCTCTTTCCGACCCCTCTTTCCCCGCCCCTGTACAGGGTAGCAAACCGGTTCTTCTACCAGGTTAACCTCCCTGTCTTTTCCTTTATCTATTTCTCTATCTCTCTCTCTCATGCAAGTATTGCAGTAATGGGGACACACTAGCGCATATTCTCTGGGAGTGTCCAGCACTAATTGGCAAACTAAGGGACGCTGCCTCCAATGAGGATCTTGGGTGCGTTGGCGGGCCGCGCTGCTCAGCTCAGGCCTAGACCACCAACTCTGGGCGATCCAGCAGGCAAAGGAAGGTGCCGAGAGACGCGGTCTCTCGGCCGGCTCCTAGGCGGGAGCGCAGCCCGGAAACCTGCAAGAACTGAATAAAGTTATTCACTCACTCACAATAGAGCTGGTGGCTTCTTAGCTGAAGACTGGAAGCATTTTGGCTACACGAGAAGGTTCCACCACACGTGCAATTTCCACGTTTTTTGTTGGTCACACGTTCATCTGTTCGCATACTTTCACTTATCACCAGGAGCACGTATTTAATTCCCTGTGCATGTGTCGTTCTGTTACTCTGACGCTATTGACGGCTATGTGGAACTTCAATGAGGAAGCTGCCGTTGAACAAATGCGAGTTAGGCATCAATGGGGAACCCCAAAGTTATTTTCTGCCTTAAAACGGAAATTGTAGTCATAAAACTTTCCATATAAGAACTCTTCATTTGCTTTCGATTGAGGTATAATCACATTTTGTATTAGAGCACCTCGTGTTCTAAATTGCGTCTCAATGTGGCCCAAAATGAAGATTTTATGAAATTTGTGATTCTTTCACCTAAAATTTACAAACTTCAGTGGTCTGTAAATAGTTTTTGCTCGAAATATACCTTCCACAGAGTAACTATTGATTACTCAGATATTCATACATAGCGAAATATTATTAGGAAAGATATGTAAACAAAGAACATTTTGGCATTATTTCTGGAGGTGTATATCGCATAACAAATAGAGTAATATTATTGAGCTTCCAGCAGCTTGCACATACGCCTTGGCTCAATGTGTAAATAGAATTTTGTATTGAAAAAGGAACGGTACTCTCAGAATAAATTTTCGCAAAAATATTTCAAACGACATTCTGCGACATTCGACATGCTCCCGCGCGACCAAAATTTTTTTCCTCTCCGAAATATTTAGGCAATGCACTGTTTCCAATACAATAAATCAGCACAATTTTTTTCGAATGCATTTGAGATGGTCGCAAAATGGCTGGCATGGTTGCCGTGGAATGACCCAGGTAAGTCTAGCTTCAAACCTGTTGCTGTGCGTGAGCAGCGCCACGTTGGTTTTAGCCGACCAGCCAGGCCGCTGAGGCCACTTCTCCAGCAGATAATGGTAGTTGCCGACGCAAGTATTTAGCACAAGGAACCAAAGAAGTAAAAAAAAACAAAAAGCCGGCAGATCCCACACGCACTGTGGGAATTGTAATGCGAAGCAGCCAGGAAGGAGCAAATGATGCTTTACATAATTTGCATGTCATGTTTTACATGTTACGACCGGTCATTTGTGTTCGTCATACATTCATCGCGATATGCCAATTTTGGTGTATGTCAAGCTAGCGAACTGGACGCAAGCGTACCATGAGCGTGGCATGGAAATGGCATTGTAGATTACATGCATGCCAAGATTTTCGTGTTACCACCTGCCACTTATGTTCGTTATATAGTCTTGTCACTCAATACCAAATTTGGTGTATGTCAAGCTAACGAAACGGCCGCGAGCGCGCCATGAGCGTGGCATGCAAGTCATGTCGCTCATGACATGTCATGATTTCCATATTACCCCTAGTCATTTATGTTCGTCATACAGTCATGTCACTCAATACCAAATTTGGTGCATCTCAAAAAAACTAACGAAACGGCCGCGAGCACGCCATGAGCGCGGCATGCAAGTCATGTCACTCATGACATGTCATGATTTCCATGGCCACTAGTCATTTATGTTCGTCATACAGTCATGTCACTCAGTACCAAATTTGGTGTATATCAAGCTAACGAAACGGCCGCGAGCGCGCCATGAGCTGGTACGTAAATCATACTTTTCATGACAAGCTAGTCATGATTTTCATGATATGACCAGCCATTTATGTTCGTCATACAGTCATGTTATGGCATACCAAATTTGGTATAAATCCCATTAACGATGCGGCCAGGAGAGCACAAGTCGTAGGCGGATAGATAGATAGATAGATAGATAGATAGATAGATAGATAGATAGATAGATAGATAGATAGATAGATAGATAGATAGATACGCTCAAAGTCGCCGAAGTTCGCTAAGAAATGCTTCGCATTTAAAAAAACACTGGTAATTGTCCACCGGGCTATAACCAACTAATCTAAGCTGTTTTCCAACGTCCTTCACCCGCCGTAATATGATCACGTCGAAAGCATGCATGCACTCCGGCACATTCTGATGTGTCGGCCTCACCGGAGTTCAGCGGGAACATTACCGTGCGAGACCTCCCAGCTCGGTATATGTTCGTTTACCCTGAAGTATTGTCAGCGGGCACGCAGTACAGTATCAGGAAAGCGGTGTGTGCGTGACTATGGCCTACTGACTACTATAGAGTAACGGGGAAAGGGCGCGGTACGGAAGACGATGAGCTAGGGCCTAGTGCATTGTGTGGTAGGCCGAAGAAGTATGGAACGCCAAAGGAGGCTCGACATGCACGAAATGAGGCACCATGATCGAAACGGCTTGATGGACTCTGACGTGACGATTGTGTTTAATGTATCGCAACAATCACCTTCAAATCGCCTTAGCGAAAGTAGAAGAGACCCTCTGAATTATTCGCGATGTTCTTTTTACACCCGTTTTTTTTTCCTCTGAATAAAATCGCGTACTTTTAGCAGCAGTTCAAGCACCGATATCTTTGTACTTTATTTACTTTCATTTATTTACACTAAGGCACCGCGCATCAAAAATGTCTGGCAGTGGATGTGAGCCCACCGGCATGTCAATTATGCTCTTTTTATTCAGTTGCTCATAACTAAGCTTTACGAAGGTCCCAAATTAGCGGTGTATGCTCTTGGCCGCGGCGTATTCCAAGTGTTCGCGCTTATTTTTTGCGGTATTTTCAAGCTCTCGAACGCGGTGTCTTGTCGCACCAAAAGAGAGACATGTAGTTAGTTCTGAAACATTAGTTGAAACGGGCATTCCAGTTACCTAACACGATAGCGGCCATACAACGTGTCCTCTGACATAATGCTTGTTGCTCCTTTTTATTCGTGGAATTCTTTTGCGCATGGTACAGGCAACGGTCTACTGGATGACGCGCGCTGATACGCGCGTTTTAGTATATTGTATGACACTCAGTGTGCGCATGTTTATGTTATACTGTGGCGTGTCATATGTTTATTTACAGAAATACGACACACCAGAGAAATGTTGGCTGAATATCGTTTTCCCGCCGGTATCGAGCAGCGCTATCAGTCTCGGCAGGATATCTTTCACAACAGGACGAAACTAGCAGGTACATCACTACAGCGGGCGAACAACTCGTGCGATTTTTCAGCTCTGTTACTACGGGTATCGTCTGGTTTTCCGAAAGAAACAAACGAGCCTGTCGCCTGTGCAACTAACGAAATGTTACGCAAATACACAAGCTTTTCCGCTGCGCGACGCTTGACCAACAAGTTAAACCATATTTGTGCTTTAACCTCTCCGCTGACGACACTTTCCTCTCGAGCTTTGCTCTGCATAACTCATATTTCAGATCGCTCGCTCGCTCGCTCACACTCAGACATATACATATGCAGCTAAACGTTCTTTAAAGCATTGTGGTGTCGGAGGTTGTCAACGATAGTCTGGCAGGATGCTCCTTGTACCACTTTTGGTGTTCGTCGCTACGAGATTCAGCACAGGTGAGTGTGATGTAGAGAAATCATAAGCCTAACGATTACCGCGTCGGCCATTCGCTATCTAAATAAAGGAAATACACTCTTTTTTTTTTCTAGCTTACAATACAATTGATTTGAGCATAAGGCCCGTCAAGCTCTGGATTAAGGAGCAGCCTGCGCACACCCGTACCTAACACCTTTTTGTTATCACGGACAGTAACGCCATCTGTAATAAATTCAGCGCCGTTTATTTTCGTAATGACTTGCACTAATATTTAAGCGATTAAGTGTAAGTCAAAGTCCTGTATTCAAATAATGGCACAATTTTTCTTATGTCTAAAAATGGGAACCTCTCGCAAGAGCACTTTAATATCTCGCTTATCTTTGTTCTGTATTATTTGGTCGGTGGAGTGACAGGTGTGCCGCATGCTTATGACTGGTTACCTGAACACAAACATACGAAGGCTTGCCTGTCTGCCTTGAAAATATTCCGAGCTATCCAGAATAGAACCGTAGTGGAACCGGCGCGTGCCAGATCGCTCTTCAACCTCAGTTCTTATTTCCCCGTGGAATGTGGTTGCTCGCCTGCCATATAGGTAAGGTTGCCCAATAAGATTACGATATCACGCACGCGCGAGGGACCATGATTGATTTGCATTGCCAGCATCTCTCTCTCTCTCTATATATATATATATATATATATATATATATATATATATATATATATATATATATATAGATAAAATTAGTATTATTATTTACAAGTACCTTACAAGCTCCACGGGGAGCATTGAGTAAGGGGAGCATCACAAAAAGAATACAAATAAAAGCGATACATGAGTGCGAAAAGTGTCACAGTAGCGTACTTGCAAGACGGTGAAAGAAATTGAATTACATGGCAAAATAATACTAAGAATAACACTAACTACTAACTAACAGCACAATACTACGAAAACAATACTCAGAGAGAGAACTGAAAAATAACACTCAATGTTTCAAAAATATCGGCACGTTAGTCGCGTCAAAAGAGAAAAAAAAAGAACAGTGCACTCATACAAACAAGAAAACAAACTTGAAAAGATTGTAAACGAAGCAATGCTAAAATTAAGAGAAATGCAACATAGACACCAAGAAACCTCCAGTAAAAAAACCAAAGGAATGCGTTTCATAGTAGCACAGAACTTGGCACTTTCTTCAGACAATGTAAAAAAAAAATCCATGACACGTTACAGCTCGATGTATAATGTGACGATTGTGAATATTTGTTACGATGAATACTGTAGAATCAGGAGTTGCCTAAATTTATCCTTATCTGATTGCGCGACAGTGTCGTTAGAAAGCGAATTCCATAAGCGAATGGCTCGTGGCAAAGCCGAGTAATTAAATGCATCTGTGTTTCCATAGATGCGATTGTAGCTTAATTCGTTGTGAAGACGCGTGTTGTGCAGGACGTGCGTACCAATGACAAGTTTGATGGCTTTTCTTGATAAACATATGTATGCGGCAAGGACAGTAGTGCTATGTCACGTCGATTACTTAGCGTTTGAAGGGAAAGGTTCAGTTTTATTTACGTTATACTTCACTGATAGTTGTAATCGCGGGAAATAAATCGACTAGCTCGATTTTGCACAGCTTCTAACATGCGGATTAAGTAGTCATGATAAGGAGACCATATGGGAGACGCGAATTCAAGTTGTGGACGTACAGCGGTCAGCACTGTTAGGGTGAGCAAGCCAGCGCGTGGCCGACGGCATTGTCAGCGCCGCGTAACAGCGATCGTTGGAAACATTGCACATGCGCAGCATGTGCTCTGCGATGCACTCTTTCCACCGCGCGCACTACGTCATGGATACGCTAGTGAGTCGTCTGCTAGCCGCATTTTTGTCTGCTAAGCTGGTGCATCATTGATTTCGAGGTCCATCTGGATTAAAAATCGCATGTGCATTGTTTCCAACGATCGCTGTTACGCGGCGCTGACAATGCCGTCGGCCACGCGCTCGCGTGTTCACCCTAACGGTGCTCACCGCTGTACAAATGTTAGAAACGTCAGTTTGCGGATGTCAGATGGGCAGTTACGCAAGTTGCGGCGACTATACCCGAGAGATTTGGAAGCGTTTGCGCATATGGTTGCGATATGAAAGGTCCAGGAAATGCTCGGTGTAAGATTAACGCCTCGATATTGGTATGCTGATGCCTGAGACACTACGTTTGTATTTATGTAATACGAAAAGCTATGATTTGAATTGATATAATGTGAAAGTAAATACACCAGCATATACATGTCCAGCAATCTGGGACATCGACTAGTGCGGCAAAGCCGACCCCAAGGGGAAGCGCTGGGCGTAACTCTATGGGGAGCGTTCTTCAAAAAATGATTACTGAGCAATGCCTGATTTTTCGCTAATTGCACTTCAGGCACTTAATGCTGACAACCTCCTTATGTGGTACAACGCGATTAGTTTTAATCGGCCGGCTGGATTTTTTTCCCGAGACACTTTTGTGCATCCATTGAAAATGTATGGGGTGATTTTTGAAAAGCTAATTGTAGCGCAACGATAACGTATTCGCTAATTGCACTCAAGTGGCATGTACGGTAGGACAACCTGTATTTGTGTTTGCAATTTCGTGGGATTACGCTGGGTGGATTTTTTTCCTGAAGAGCTTTTCCAAATCGATAGTGCAGGAAAGCAGCATTACAGGGGCAAAAGAATCACCTGTCGGTAAATCGATGAGAAAGTGGGCGTTGATCATGGTAAAAACTCAGCAAAAGTCTGCAGATGTGACGTACATTATGTGGATGAAGCATCAGGAATTTCATAACCGTAATAAATATTTATCACTAATCTAACCATTTAATTTAAACTTATGGGGGAAGCTCTCAGTGTAGAAGCACATATGTAGTACAGTACATATAGTGTTTCAATGTGAACAGTTACGATAAGGTGGTAGATAACAATTTCATATCATTGGTTTGCACTGTTTATTGTTCTCATTAATTAGGAGTTCGGGTTAATTACAATCAATGACTTATATGCTATCTATGTGATGAGTGATGTCATACGAAAAGTGTCCGAGATGGCATACAGATTTGAAGGTATGAAATTCCGAAGTTGCTGTGGCATGACATGACTGCATGAAGAATATAAATGACAGGTCATAACATGAAACTCATGACACTTATGTCATGAACGGTATGATCTACATGCCACATTATTATCGCTCTCGCGGCCGTTTCTTAGTTTATGGTATACCAAAAATATTGAGGCTTGTAAAGAGTGTATGACGAACATAAATAGCAGGTATTAACAATTATGACATGTATGCCATTTATGACATGATTTACATGCCACACTCATGATGCGCGTGCGGCCGTTTCATTCACTGGATATATTGTCACGTGGTCGTGACGTCGACGAAGGCAACAGTGAGCGGGTCAAAGAAGAAACTGTTTATTTGGCCGAACTTGTGGCCGTGAAACGTAAAGTCAGATTACAGCTATGCACACTGGCACAGATAGCGGCGAACGGAGCGTCGGCCGTCGATCAACAACTGTACATCGTTGGAACGCGCCGGCTTTTATAACGCACGCGTCGAACATTCTAGCCTTATCACTAGTCGTCGCGGAAGCTCTGGAATAATCTTGAGTGTTAGCGTCTTGCGTGCAATCTTAACAGAACGATCTACTACAAGCGAGAAGCTTCTGGAACAATAAGGCGCGGTCTGCGCCGAGTACTGCTGATAGTCTTTGTGGGCGGAAATCGAATACAGTGAAAGAAACGCGCGTGGCAATGCCCCCCCTCTGAAAAAGCATCGTCTCCCGATGCTTAAAACAGAACACGGGGGGGAAAATGCATGCAACAATAAATAAATCAAGAAAGCACAATAAACAATAAGCACAAGCAAGAAAGTCCAATGAAAAAAGGAGAGTCCTCAGGTTCACTAACGCACGTAAAACGGTTTGAGGCGCACGACATGGACGACTTCAGGTCGCGCACGGCGCCGTTGAGAGTTCGTAATGCCGTCGGGGACAACCTCGTAGTCGAGTGTGCCGAGACGTCTAAGTACCCTGTACGGTCCGAAGTACCGTCGCAGAAGTTTTTCACTTAGTCCGCGTCGGCGTATCGGCGTCCACACCCAAACACGATCGCCGGGCTTGGTATTCCACGAAGCGTCGTCGAAGATTGTAGCGGCGGCTATCGGTCGTCTGTTGATTCTTGATGCGGAGGCGGGCTAGTTGTCGGGCTTCTTCGGCGCGCTGTAGGTAGGCGGTGACGTCGATGTTTGCTTCGTCGGTGACGTTTGGCAACATGGCGTCGAGCGTCGTTGCAGGGCTCCGTCCGTATACCAAGCTTGTATGGCGCCATCTGCGTCGTTTCTTGTATGGCCGTGTTGTACGCGAAGGTCACGTACGGGAGGATGGCGTCCCACGTCTTGTGTTCGACATCGACGTACATGGCCAGCATGTCGGCAATGGTCTTATTAAGACGCTCGGTGAGGCCGTTGGTCTGTGGGTGGTACGCGGTGGTCCGGCGGTGGCTTGTGTGGCTGTATCCCAAGATCGCCTGAGTTAGGTCAGCCGTAAACGCCGTACCTCTGTCGGTGATGAGAACCTCTGGGGCGCCGTGTCGAAGGACGATGTTCTCAACGAAGAACTTGGCTACCTCGGCGGCACTGCCTTTAGGCAGGGCCTTTGTTTCGGCGTAGCGGGTGAGGTAGTCGGTAGCTACGACGATCCATTTATTTCCGCAAGTCGACGTTGGGAACGGCCCCAGGAGGTCCATCCCGATCTGCTGGAACGGTCGCCGAGGAGGCTCGATCGGCTGAAGGAAGCCTGCTGGTCTTGTGGGCGGTGTCTTCCGTCGCTGACAGTCTCGGCACGTCCTTACGTAGCGGGCGACGTCGGCGGCAAGACGCGGCCAGAAGTACTTTTCCTGTACTCTGGCGAGCGTGCGGGAAAGTCCGAGGTGTGCAGCCGTCGGGTCGTCGTGTAGAGCCTGCAGGACTTCTGGTCGCAAGGCTGAGGGCACTACGAGAAGGTAGTTGGCTCGAAGTGGCGAGAAATTCTTCTTTAGGAGAATGCCGTTTCGCAAGAAAAACGACACGAGTCCTCGCTTGAATGCCTTTGGAACAATGGCGGTCTTGCCTTCGAGGTAGTCCACAAGGCCGATGAGTTCCGGGTCGGCTCGCTGTCGTTCGGCGAAGTCGTCGGCACTTATGGCTCCCAAGAAGAAGTCATCCTCCTGGTCATCTTGCGGCGGCGGGTCGACGGGGGCGCGAGACAAGCAGTCGGCGTCAGAGTGTTTTCGTCCGGACTTGTAAACGACGGTAACGTCGAATTCTTGAAGTCTCAGACTCCATCTGGCGAGACGACCTGAAGGGTCCTTCAGGTTAGCTAGCCAACACAAGGCGTGGTGGTCGCTCACAACTTTGAAGGGCCTGCCGTAGAGGTAGGGGCGAAACTTTGACGTTGCCCAGATGATGGCAAGGCACTCCTTTTCTGTTGTGGAATAGTTGGCTTCTGCCTTGGATAGCGACCGGCTAGCATAACTGATAACCCTTTCCACGCCGGAATTTCTCTGGACAAGAACGGCGCCGAGTCCTACGCTGCTTGCGTCGGTGTGGATTTCCGTGTCGGCGTGTTCGTCGAAATGCGCAAGTATTGGAGGCGTCTGGAGGCGTCGTTTCAATTCTTGAAATGCTTCGACTTGCGCCGTTTCCCACTTGAATTCCACGTCGTTTTTCGTGAGCTGAGTGAGTGGCTCGGCGATGCGTGAAAATTCCTTGACGAAGCGTCTATAATAGGCGCACAAGCCGAGAAATCGGCGTACGGCCTTCTTGTCGGTGGGCGGCGGGAAGGCAGCGATGGCAGCTGTTTTCCGTGGGTCGGGGCGAACTCCGGACTTGCTGATGACGTGACCCAAGAAAAGAAGTTCCTCGTATGCGAAGCGGCACTTTTCTGGCTTCAGGGTGAATCCGGAGGCCTTGATTGCTTGAAGTACAGCTTCAAGGCGCCGGAGATGTTCGTCGAAGTTCGAAGAAAACACAACGACGTCGTCCAAGTACACAAGGCAGGTCTGCCACTTCAAGCCGGCGAGTACAGTGTCCATAACACGTTGGAACGTCGCAGGTGCCGAGCAAAGACCGAAGGGCATGACCTTGAATTCGAAGAGGCCGTCTGGTGTGATAAAGGCAGTCTTCTCTCGGTCTCTCTCGTCGACTTCGATTTGCCAATATCCGGTCTTGAGGTCCATCGACGAAAAGTACATCGCGTTGTGGAGTCGATCCAGGGCGTCGTCTATGCGTGGGAGAGGATACACGTCCTTCTTCGTGATTTTGTTCAGGCGACGATAATCGACGCAGAAGCGTAGGGTTCCGTCCTTCTTCTTCACTGAGACCACGGGTGACGCCCATGGACTCTTGGACGGCTGAATGATGTCGTCGCGTAGCATTTCGTCGACCTGTTTCCTAACGGCTTCACGTTCACGTGTCGAAACCCGATACGGGCTTTGGCGGATTGGGCGGGCGCTTTCTTCTGTTATAATGCGATGTTTAGCGAGTGGAGTCTGTCGGATCCTTGACGACGACGAGAAGCAGTCCCTGAATTGCAGGAGCAGGGCTTCGAGCTGGCATTGCTTGTTCTTCGGAAGGCTCGGATTCACGTCGAAAACTGGTTGGGGACCTCGATTCGTCGAAGCAGGTTCCGTTGCGTCGCTGAGGGTGAAAGCGTTGCTGGCGTCTACGAATTCATTCATGAAGGCGACCGTCGTACCAATGTTGAGGTGCCTGTATTCGTGGCTGAAATTTGTAAGCATTACTTTAGCTGTGCCATCATGCAGCTCGGCGATGCCTCTTGCGACGCAAATCTGACGGTTAAGAAGCAGGTGCTGGTCGCCCTCGATGACGCCTTCCAAGTCTATCGGTTCTTCGCTGCCGACCGAAATGATGACGCTGGAGAAAGGCGGAACGGTGACGTGCTCATCTATCAAATTTAAAGCATGGGTCGCTGGCGTCGTGTGGGGCGGCAGTGCGTTTTCTGAGGTTAGGGTTATTGACTCAGACCTCAGGTCGATCACGGCGCCATGTTGACTTAGGAAGTCCATCCCGAGTATCACATCCCTGGAGCAGTGTTGTAGGATTAGAAAACTGGCGGGATAAGTCCGGTTATTGATGGTGACTCTTGCTGTGCAAACACCGGCCGGCGTTATTAGATGACCGCCAGCGGTCCGGATTTCAGGGCCTTGCCAAGCAGTCTTCACTTTCTTCAGCTTCGTCGCGAAAGGTCCACTGACGACGGAATAGTCGGCTCCAGTGTCGACGAGAGCGGTGACGTTGTGGCCGTCGAATATTACGTCGAGGTCGCTGGTTCGTCGTCGTGCGTTGCGGTTGGGTCGCGGCGTCGGGTCACGGCTGCGTCGATTTGTTGCGCTGCCTCGTTGTTGCGTCGTCACGTCTTCGTCGGTCCGCGACGTTTCGCCGGCAGGGCTTCGTCTGCTTCGCGTCGTGTTCTGCAGGTTTCGTCGCGTTGTCGTCGTCGGCGGCCGCGGAGGATCTTCGGCATTTCGTCGTACAGCAACCGCACCTCCATCGGTTGCTGCCCTTAGTTTCCCGGATACGGGCTAGGCGACCGGCCCCGGTTTGGGCCAGTGTACTGCCCGCGGTGCGGTGACATGTAGCGGCCGGGCGACGGCGAGCGGGAAGGTCGTCGGGGTGTCCACTGTGTTCCGGTGATGTAGTCGTCGATGTCGCGAGGCCGTTCGCCTGGCTGCGGACGCGGCGCGTTGACGGCGAATCCGCGCAGCCCCATCTGTCGGTACTGGCAGCGGCGGTACGTGTGGCCGGCGGGTGGACGGTATGGCGTCGGTGGTGGTGGCGGCGCTGTCTGGCGGCGGAAATGCGGCGGTGCGACCTCTTGACGTGGGCGTGGAGCGGGAGCGTAGCGTCGGGCTGCAGCTGCGTAGCTCATGGCATGCGGCTGGGGCCGTGGCGGTTCAGAGGTGCCCATCGACTGCTGGATTTCCTCTCGAACGATCTCTGCGATGGAGTCTACTTGCGGCTGCGGTGAGGGTAACAGCTTGCGCAGTTCCTCCCGCACGATCGCTCGGATTGTTTCGCGCAAGTCGTCGAGAGCATAAACGGCTGGGCTGTCTTGACTCGTTGGGCGATTGTACTGGCGGGTTCGCATTTCCAGCGTCTTCTCGATCGCTGTTGCTTCCGACAGGAATTCCTGGATGGTCGTCGGTGGGTTCCGCATCAGCCCAGCGAATAGTTCTTGCTTGACCCCTCGCATGAGCAAACGGACCTTCTTCTCCTCGGGCATGTTGGGGTCAGCGTGCCGGAACAGCCGCGTCATTTCTTCCACGAAGATCGCCACTTTCTCATTTGGTAGTTGCACCCGTGTTTCCAGCGAAGAAGCGGCCCTTTCCTTGCGGGCGACGCTCGTGAACGTGCCCAGGAATGCGCCGCGGAAGAGATCCCAGGTTTGAAGTGCTGACTCGCGGTTCTCAAACCAGGTTCTTGCTGCGTCTTCCAAGTAGAAGTAGACGCGACGTAGCTTCTCTTCCGTGTCCCAGTGGTTGAGGCTGGCCACTCGGTCGTACGTCTCCAGCCACGTCTCCGGGTCTTCAAAAGATGATCCACGGAAAGTCGGTGGCTCCCTTGGCTGCTGCATCACGACCGTTCCGGGAGTTGGTGCAGTGGCTGCCATAGTTGTCGCAGTAGTGGTCGTGGCCTTGGACTTTCGAGTCTTATCCGGTAGGGGCCCGAACTCTGGAGGTAGCCCTTGTTGCCTGCGGCTGGTTCGCTGCTCAGCGTCGGCGTCGATGTCCTTTTCACGGAGTGGGCTTGGCTCACGGCTGGAGGGGGGGCGTTCGGTACATGGACCGGGCAGCACCTCCACCAGATGTCACGTGGTCGTGACGTCGACGAAGGCAACAGTGAGCGGGTCAAAGAAGAAACTGTTTATCATGTCCAGGAATTAGGGACATCGCCGAACAGCGCCTCTAGCGGTCGCCCTTTGAAACATGCGCGTTTTCTATGGGAGAGCCTCGTTTTTCGCGAATAACTAATGATAGAAGCCATCTTTCACTAAATTCCCGAGGAAAAAGGCTCTACGCAACTATCCCGACATCTCATGTAAGCGGCAACATTATTTACGTCCAAAAACCCGTTCCAAATTGAAGGCGAAGTTTTAAGTATGGGAGTCTATGGAAACGGTCAAATTTAGGACGGTTTTCTGGGCACTAAAATGCGATTTGTGACGAGACGGTAGCATCGATTCCGTATATTCCCGGGGATTTATCAACTTCAATGACTGAGCTATCACCTGGTTGCAGCAGCAACGCTTCAAATGGCGAAAAAGTTGTTCCAAAACCGCCGTTTTCATAACAAGGTCGCGGAATTCATTGTGGTAGATATATAAACTGGGTTTTCGTCCGCAGGAACGCGTTGGAGCGATAGCCGAGCGCGTTGAACGACGAGAGTTCGAAATCACTGATAACACAACCGCGAGTTCGCAGGTTCGATTTCGGCTGCGGTGTCCTTTTTTTCTCGCTAGTCTGGAAGCCTTTCGCCAGATGGCATACGACGAAATGTAGGTCATTAAGTTTCGGTTCTTGTTTTTGTTTCTTACTATCCACACCAAAGTTATCATGCAAAAAATAACTGGTTTCATGGTATTGTACAATACTAACATGCTTCTAAGCTCATTTCTCATTTAGATATAAGGTATCCAGTCAATAAACAGACAAATGCAGATAACAGGTTTTTAAGGTTGGTTTCTTAAGCTAAATGTTTATGGAGATATTATGAGTATTTTTGCCTCTGCAGCTATGCATAGGAAAGGTGTATTTGTGCGACGCTTGTGCTGCCTGAAACATATGAAACAAAAGTTTAGCGTCGATTGTGTGGAATTGAAAGGCACAAAAGTATACAAGTTTCCAGAAATCGCAGTTGTAGTATTCGCACAATGGAATACCACTGAAGCTATTTGACGGAGTCTATTTACGTTATATCAAAGCGGAATTTCTTGCGTAAACCATCATGGTCAGCGATTCTGAAATGTGTTGCAATAACGAATTCGTATTGTTTGTTCGTCGATAATGTCGAGGCATTTTTACAGGAGGAAGCAAGTCATGGTAAGTGTTATGTCCGGATGTGTCGTCGGCCCAGAGACGTACGCGCGGGGCGCGGTAGCCTCAAAAGCATAGACAGGCAGGAACGGTTAAAAACGTGTTTATTCCTACTTGGAGGCGGCAGCCGAACTGCCGGGGAAAACGCGCGGTGACTCGTTTGTAACGAGCGGGGGGAGAGGGAAGGAGTCGACAACCGGACGTCCGCAGGAACGGTGTACCGCTTCACTCAAGACGTTCGGGGGCTCGCTCGGGAACAAAGGTGCGCTTGGGACACAACATCTCCTCCCTCCTTATGGCGAATTCCACTGGGAGATCCGGAGCGGCCGCCAAAATCCTGGAGCGAGCACTCGGATTGCACCAAGCCAAATCTGCCAGTGGAACACGTGAATGCTCCGCGTGAGGTCGCTCCGGAAGTTGTTTATGCATACGTCACTTAAACCGGCTCCTGAACTTCTTCGGCGTAGCCGATTATCTTCGGGCGTGCGCAGAGCAGGTCAGGAAACATTTCGTTACACATCATTTCGTAGAGCACGTACGGTCGACATCGCTGTTGCTAATACTGTCAGAACTTGTGCTCTCGCAATCGCTCAGAGCAAGTAGCAAACCACGCCGCTCGTCTAGGTCGTCCAGAAGAGTCAGACTACACAATGTAAACAAGTGCACAGGGTGACCAGACTCCGCTTCAAAAAACGCCTAAAACAGCCGAGTTGTCCGACTGTGCCGGAAATGATGGCACCGCGTTGCGGAGTTCCGGCGAAATCCGCCTCTGCAAGACGGAGCAACGCGGAACGCTCCGTCGCGGAGTGGGTTGCTCCGAATCTGCCAGTGGAAAACGCGCACTTGCTCCAAATCTACCAGTGGAATGCAGATTCGCGGCCGCGGAGCAAGAAAAGTTGCTCCCGCTCTACCAGTGGAATTCGCCATTAGATTGTCGCTTGGAAGCGATCTGGGGGTCGCCGTGGGCGCGTGGGCGCTCTGGGCGCGTAAACAAGAGGAGCCTCCGCTTGCTGGGTGTCATTTTCTTCCCGTTCAGGGCCGGCTGGCGGCGGCGCCGATTCATCTGGTGCGAGATGCCAGGCTAAGTGGGACGAAGCTTCCGTCGGGGTGCTTGCTTGAAAGGGAGCCTCCCTTGGCAAATTACCTGAACGACGTAGCTGATTAAGGTGGCGGCGAGTGGCCTTTCCGCCTATGTCGACGAGCCATGACCGCAAACCTATGCGTTTAAGTGCCGTCGCTTCAACCCAGCCGGGTCTTCTGTTGAACTGGCGTGCGTATATGCGTTGTCCCATTTCAATTCTCCTGCTACGTGGGAGCTTTTCTTCCCCCTGAGGGGTTTCCGCTGAGGGCTCCGGGACAATTGCTGTAAGCTGGGTTCTCATTTCTCGTCCGAACATCAATCTTCCTGGCGTTTGCCCTGTGGTGTTTTGAACATTCTTGTGCTGCCTGAAGAGAAATCGCGCGATGCGGCGTTGCATTGTCCCAGTCTGATCTTTAGTAAGGGCGTTTAAGTTCTGCCACGTAGCGCTCGGCTTGTCCGTTCGTCGCTGGGTGGTAAGGGGCTGATGTCACAGAAGAGACGCCGTTGTCGCTGTAAAACTTGAGAATCCGTGGACACAAACGGAGTGCCGTTGTCCGAGACTACCTTGCGTGGTAGGCCGAACGTTGCAAACAACGACCGGAGTGTCAATAACTGCTGCCGATGTTGTTGTAGTCATTTGTTTACCTCAAGCCACTTGGTGTATGCGTCTACAACCACCAGGAATGAACACCCTTCGATAGGTCCAGCAAAATCAATGTGCAGGGTGTACCAAGGCGTGTCTGGTCTTTCCCATTCAGGAATAGGGGCTCTTGGTGGGGCTCTGTGGTTGCATTGACAAGGCTGGCAATCTTGCACTGTTGATTCTATGTCATGGTCGATACCAGGCCACCACATATAACTTCTGGCACACTTCTTCAAGGCAACAATGCCTCGATGACCTGCGTGGACAAGCGACATGGCTTGTCCGCGAAGTGCTGCCGGAATCACAACTCTTGATCCCAAAGTGATGCAGCCGCGATGAGTGCTTAACTCCGTAGCTCGCTTGCGGTAAGCGTTGAAGTGTTCACCCTTTAGCTTCTGCACCTTGCCTTCTTGTATAGCTGCGTAGACTTCCTTCAAGACAGTGCACTCCTGCGTTGATGCTGCTACCGTGTCAGCTGTTAGCGGAGGCTTCGGCAGCGCCTCGAACATGAGTATGTCACCTGGCGGGGGTGGCTCGTCGATTGTGGTGTCCAGCGGCAGGCGGCTTAGTGCGTCAGCGTTCTGGTGTTTCTTACCAATGCGATGTACGAGTTCGTAACCGTACGCCGACATCTTGATGCACCATCGTGTCATTCGCGGCGACAATGTCTGTGGCATTGGCTTCTGGGGACCCATGATACCCAATAAGGGCCGATGATCTGTAATGAATGTCACTCTTCTGCCGGTAATGTACTGGCGGAAGTGGTCTGCTGCGTAGACGATGGCAAGTCCCTCTTTATCTAGCTGGGAATAATTCCTCTCTGCCTGCGATAGGGTGCGCGATGCGAAAGCAATCGGGGCTTCCCGTCCCTGGTCGTCAGCTTGGGAGAGGACTGCTCCCACTCCGTACGGGGATGCGTCGCAGGCTAGCAGTAGGGGTCTCCTTTCGTCGTAGTGTCGCAGAACAGTAGACTTCCGAAGTAGTTCTTTAAGGGCAACAAATGCTTTTTGGTGGCGTGGCGACCAATTCCATGGGACTTCTTTCTGGAGTAGCTGGTACAGATCGTTGGCCACTGTAGCTCGATCTTCTAAGAACCGGTCGTAGAACGTTAATAGCCCTAAGAACGACTGGAGCTCTTGCTTGTTAGTAGGTGCTCGTGCTTCGGTGATTGCTCGCCCTTTGTCTTCAGTAGGATGAATACCGTGCGCGTCAATTTGATGTCCAAGAAACTTCACTTCAGGCACCGCAAACACACATTTTTCCTTGCTGATGCGCAAGTTAGCATTTGATAGCCTTTCAAGGATGAGCTCCAAACGCTCCGCGTGCTCTTCAGTGGAGGCGCCACTGACAGTAACATCGTCCAAGTAGACGCAAACTCCCGGGATCCCGTTAAGTGTAGACTCCATAAATTTCTGGAAGATTGCTGGTGCTGCAGCTATGCCGAATGGTAGCCTTTTGACTTTGTAGAGACCCTTAATGGTGTTTATCGTGAGCAGTGCAGACGTTGGTTCGCTCACCTTCAGTTGCTGGTAGGCTTGTGTCAAGTCCAAGGTGCTGAAGATCCTTCCACCACGAAGCGTGCTAAAAACCTCCTCTGGGGTCGGTAGTGGGTAGGAAGATGCTTTTGTCGCCAGGTTGACAGTGCTCCGGTAGTCTCCGCAGAGGCGTAGGGTACCGTTCTTCTTTCGGACGACAACGAGTGTTGTAGCCCATTCTGAATGTTGCGTCGGTTCGATGATTCCTTGTTGCTGCAGTCGGTCAAGCTCATTCTCGACTGACGTTCGTAGGGCAAAAGGTACCGACCTAGCTTTCAAAAATTTAGGCGTCGCATCCTCCCGCAGTTCCAGTGTGACTGGAGGTCAGTTGTTTCCTGGTATTTCTTCGGAGAAAACCGCTTGGTACTTCTCTTGAAGCTGCTCCACTGACGGATAGCTGGGTGTGTGGTGAACTCCGCCAATGACCACTCCAAGAGAGGTGAACCAATTTCGTCCCAACAGGCTTGATCCAGAGCCGTGGACGACAAGCAGTGGAAGCTGATGGGTCTGACCGTTGTAGTACACGTCTACGTTGGCACAGCCCAGTAGTGGAAGGGAATGTCCGGACCCCGTTCTCAGCTGCGTGTCGTCTTTCTGGAGAGCTGGCGCGTTCTCATGCCAAGTGGCGCGAAAGGTGTCCTCGCTGATGAGCGTACACGCTGCTCCGGAATCCACCTCAAACCTGATGGGGCGTTGGTGTACCATGATTTCTGTGGTAATCTTTGGTCTCGTGCCGAGGTTCACAACGGCGTTTAGATCATACAGTGCCGATGACGTCCGTGGTGTGCTCGTGTTAACTGGCATCTGGCCCTCTTGTGCCTCGACATTGTTGTTCCGTTGGACTGAATTCTTCGGCCGGAGCTGTTTGCGCTTGGTGATGCATGCCTTTTCAATGTGTCCCCGTTTTTGGCAAAAGTTGCAGGTAGCTGTTTTGAATCGGCATACCTGGGGATCGTGCATGTCATCGCATCGCCAACAGCGCTGTGTTTTTTTCCTTCCATTAGGCGTAGTCGTGGAATGGCCTGACTGCTGACTGGTGTGATGTACCGGTTCGACGTTCCGTCGAATATCCCTCTGCTGGTGACCGGCGCTCTCCGCTCGCTGGGCGATGTCATATGCTTTGGAGAAGGTCAGACTCGTCTCCGCCAACAGGCGTTGTTGTAGACCTTCGTCGCGCAGTCCGCACACAAAACGGTCCCGCAACATAACGTCCAAGGGGAGCATAGTGGTGTTAGCAGGTGCGGCAGTCGATCCTCCCTCCTGCGCAGTAGCTGAAGTTATCGAGGTCAACGTTCAGAAATTACAGTCAGCAGCGAGCTTTTTTGAGTGCCGCCACATATTCGCTCACTGTTTCGCCTTCCAGTTGGTCTCGCCGTTGGAAGCGGGCTCGGCTGTAGACCTCTGATGGCCTTGGGTCGTAGTGCTTCTGCAGCGCAGCTACGATGTCGTCGTAGTCTACGGTTGCTGGAGTGCATGGCTGAATCAGGGCACAGACTGTGTCGTATGTCTGCTCCCCGCACAGCGTTAGCAGGTTGGCTCTCGTCATTGCTGCATCAGTGATGTTGTTAGCCTCGAAGTAAAATTGGAGGCGTCCAAACCACGATGACCATGATGAGCCGTTGAATTCGGGTAGCCGATTTTGGAGCCCGTGCGTAGCCATGACTTGTAGCTTGTCAAAAGCGTTGCGTAGCGCAGGTCCAAATCCACTTCCTCGTCGCCACTGTTATGTCCGGATGTGTCGTCGGCCCAGAGACGTACGCGCGGGGGCGCGGTAGCCTCAAAAGCATAGACAGGCAGGAACGGTTAAAAACGTGTTTATTCCTACTTGGAGGCGGCAGCCGAACTGCCGGGGAAAACGCGCGGTGACTCGTTTGTAACGAGCGGGGGGAGAGGGAAGGAGTCGACAACCGGACGTCCGCAGGAACGGTGTACCGCTTCACTCAAGACGTTCGGGGGGCTCGCTCGGGAACAAAGGTGCGCTTGGGACACAACAGTAAGTTTCCTCAGACCCCGTGGATAAGAAGTTTTCTGTTAACATATTTGTCAAAGACGACGGCTGGGTATTTTATGAACTTTGCACATTCTAGCGCTGGTTTGATTAGTGCAAGAGAACGGGAATTCTCCTCTACAGCTTTATGCGGTGAATTAAAAACAATATATTTGATTTTTAGAGCGTAAGCTCTCTGACGCTATATGTTGCAAGTTCATTCGTCGCGTCTCATTGACCTTGATCCGCCGGAGCGCTAGCGTGATAGGCGTGACGTCACGCCACGCAGTCCGCTAGTTTTTTCTGCGCTAGCTTTTTTGAACAGAGCGACTTGTGGACGTCCTTGCGCTCATTATTCGCACAAATTAGGTTTTCAACCGGAAAGTCTGCGATGAATGTCAGAGTTCCGTCTTCAGCATCATAAATGCTCGAACTTTTAAGTGCGGTGCACTTTAGGGTGGCAGGCTGTCGTATGCAGTCGTTGTCGCTTGACGTAACGAAGGCAGAACCACACATAGCATAGCTAGCTGTTGCATATTGAGCGTGCCCTCGCGCCAAAGAGAAATCTTCTTCCTCTTGTTCTTCGAGCGCCTTGATGATTATATAAAGTTCGGACATTACTACTATGGCTAGGGAAATACGCCAACACAAACCGCATGTAAAAAATCAAAGAGGAAGCAAGCGAGAGATAGAAAAAGAGAGAAAGAAAAGAAAGAAAATAGAAAGAAATGTAGAAATAAATAGAAATAAAGAGAGAAAACACAGAAAAAAAAACTGGAAAATACAACGGTAAAGAAAGAGAGGAGGAAAGAAACAGAAAACGGGAGAGAAACAAAGAAGGCTGCCCATCTCCGCAGTTCGCACTTCCTTCAGGCTTGGCCTCAATAGGGTGAAGCTGCCTTAATTTTTTTTTAACGCGAAAACGTTTGATGCCGGGGTTCACCAACATTTCAGTGACGTATTTGGGTCACGCAAATGATGCTGAAAAATGTACCCGATCAGATGTTAAAGAAGAAAGTTCTGTCAACGGGAGTCGAACCCGCGTTCTCTCGGTTCGCAACAACTGACGCCGGGCGTTCTATCCACTGCGCCACGGTAATTTTCATTTTCTGTATTGCACTGCGCCACAGCAGATCCAGCTTTCACGGACATCGGCGTTTAGTTCGCGTGTCTTCCACCACGTGCCGCATGACTTTTATCTTTTGAATCTCGCGCGAAGTCAAGAGTTGCGTCTAGGCAAGAAAGAAAAGGAAAGAAACAAAGTTCAGAACACACAGCTTCACCACTTGGCGTGGCCTGCAGCGTTCGTTGCTAACGGCGACAAAGATAAGACCGGCGAGCTGCGACGCTAAAATGGCTAGTCATTCCCCGATCCTATGGCAACGACTCGTTTCACGCATCAGAAAAAGAAAACGGTGCCCGACTGCACCGGGAATTCGGAAGGGCAGCCAGACGTATTCATTTATTCCCTTCGCATTTTTTTACAGCAAGTATATTATGCCCGCCGTTTGTCCGGTTCGCGATGTAGAGAGGAAACCATGATCCTGCCGGCGCGGCCACGTCAAGGAAAATTAAGAACAGCTGTGCCTAGTTAAACCAGTGTAACCATAGACAAGCCTTATTAAGCCATGTTGCGCATTGTAAAACCTAATTCACTACGCATAACTAAGCTAATGAAATCATACCTCAAAAAGCCCTAATTTAGCCGAGCTGAGATTCTCGTGTGCCTATAGTAATGCCGAACTATGTAAGATGCGCCGAGCTTAGTTTAATACTAATTAAGACTGAATATAACTAGTGGTAGCTCGACTAATTAGCTAATTAAGCTTACCTTGACATGGGATGGAAGCCAATCAAGAGCAAGTATCGAATTTGCAAGTTAGGCCAATTTATCTAATTAAGGTAAATAAGGTACTCGGTGCTGTGATTGAAAGCGATTCCCAATGAAACCCGATGGATACCTATCCGATACTCGTGAATCGCAAAGTGATCGCGTGAACACTTCGTGCATGGACGTCTGAATGAACGTGTGCCACTCAAGCCAGGACCAGGCGAGTGCCGACCAGCTCTGCTCTGCCCCAGCCTTACGCGATTCAGCGCAAGCTGCGCAAATTTTTGACCATGTTGAAAGGCTCGGCCGATGGCAGATCTTGAAGCAGTTGGCGCACATTTAATGACTTGACAGTCGAATGATAGCATTTCGCAATGTTTAGTTCTAGGTTACTTAGCTTGTAGCGTCTGCTTACGTTTCGTCCCCGTGTTTTCCGAGCTTTTTTCTAGTTCTTAGGCTTCTCTGAATGCACAGAAAACGGTTATACTTCTTATAATAATTGTTGGGGTTTTGCCTCCAAAGAACGCAATATGAATGTGAGAGATGCCATAGTGGAGGACCCCCGATAGTTAGACCACGTGGGGTCCTTTAACGTGCACCTAAATCTATGCACATGGGCTTCTTGCATATTGCGTCCATCGAAATGCAGCCTCCGCGAACTAACATGGTGCTACCAAACGTGCGGTTCAATCTACAAAGTTCGGCTGCGGCGGCGCATTTTCGATGGAGGCGAAAATGCTTGAGGCCCGTGTGCTTAGATTTAGGTGCACATTAAAGAACCCCCCGGTGGTCAAAATTTTGAGAGCCCTCCACTGCAGCGTCTTCATCATACGGTCGTTTTGGGACGTTCGACCCCAACAATTATTACGACTATTAAAGTACAAAGTAATCGTTCTAGAAGGTCTTGGCTCGCGGTACACACAAATCGGCGCATAGCACACATGATGACGCACGTGTGCTAGCGCTACAGATTTGCCGGTCACCGGCTCCAAAAACACTACCTAAATATCATCATTCGAACGCGCTCTGATATGATTTTTTTAATGAACGAAAATTAATAATAATAACAATAGTAATTTCTGGGGTTTTACGTGACAAGACCACGATATGATAATGAGGCCCGCGGTATAGGAGAACTCCGGAAATTTTGATCATCTGGCGTTCTTTAAGGTGCTTTGACATCACACAGTACATGCGGTATACCATTTCGCCTCCATCGAAATGCGACCACCGCGGCCGGGATCGAACCTGCGCCTTTCAGGTCACCAGATGACCTCCATAGCCGCTATGCCGTCGCGGCGGCATATCTACAGTGTCTCCACAGCCACCACTGTCCCCCATGAAAAAAAAAAAGCATAGAATAAAATTCTAATAAAGAGTCTAAGGCAGGGAGCTATCATCTCTCCAATGCTATTCACCGCGTGTTAACAGGAGGTTTTCAGAGCGCTGGATTGCGGACAGCATGCGATAGCAGTTAAAGGAGAGTAGCTCAGTAACATGCGATACGCTTGTGATATTGCCATGTTTAGTAACTCGGGAAAACTATTGCAAATCGTAATTACTGAATTAGACAGGGAAAGCAGAGCGGTGGGTCAGAAGATTAATATGCAGAAAAATAAAGCAATGTTCAGCAGTCTCCGAAGAGAAGAGTGGTTTTCGATGCCTATCAAAATACGGGAAGTGGTAAAGGAATACGTCTGTTTAGGGAAGGTAGTGACCGTAGATACGAACCATGAGAATGAAGTAACCAAAAGTATAAGAATGTTGTAGTGTGCATTTGGCACGTATTCTGAGATAATGATTGGCCGTTTACCACTAGCTCTCAAGAGAAAAGCGAATGGTAGTTTACCAGTATCTCTCAAGGGAATGCAGCGAGAAGACAAGATAACTGGTGGCAATTGAGAGTAACAGCCTGTATTCTAACAGAAGGGCAAGCGCGCGAACGGGAGGCATAAAGTTAAATGGGCAGATGAGATTCAGGAGCTGCCGGCGCTAACGTGGGCGCAGCCTGCACAGGACCGGGTTGATTGGAAAAACATGGGAGTGCATATACCGTACAATTAGCGTAGTCATGATGATGATCACACACTTGTGAATCGTGAATGCGAAAGTATCATTTCACGATTCGTACACGGTCGCAAATGTGTATATATATATATATATATATATATATATATATATATATATATATATATATATATATATATATATATATATATATATATATATATATATATATATATAATGTATTTTTACAGCGACAAAAAGTGTGTCAAGAGGCCAATTAGGTTTCGCCTTAGCGAAGTGTATGGGGCAGCGCTAGCACGAATACAAGGACGAGAAAAAACAGGACAGGCGCTGACAGGACACGCGCTGACAGGACACAGACAGCGCATGTCCTGTGTTTTCTCGTCCTTGTATTCGTTCTCGCGCTTCCCCATATACTGCACTATAAAACCTAACCAACTAGCCCACCTTTCCGTTATTCGCCTTAGCGTTTTTAGTGAGTGTAACACGTGCTTAGGTTTTATTTATTTATTTATTTATTTATTTATTTATTTATTTATTTATTTATTTATTTATTTATTTATTTATTTATTTATCTCAAATGCGCTCAAGCGCTTGGGCATTCTAGAGGGGAGTACGGTACATGTGTACAACAATAAGAAGAATACCGATGTTTCAGCGAACACTTTCAAAAAAATTTAAAGATTGGCTGTTAGGTATTGTACAATTCTAGCTCGTCAGCTGGTCTACGAGAAGAGGCTGAAATTACTACACAAAAAATTGAAAGGCTTAGTCCACTAACTAACGAAAATTTACTACTTGTGATCTTAACTAATTGAATTATCGCCCACATTTCAATTCGCAATGTTTCGCCGTGGAGTTCTCAAGGCAACCTGGAACGAATTCCTATGATGCCACTAGTTTCGAGATATTACCTAATTCCTGAACATTACAGAGAAAGGCATTGCCATTCGAATTATATTCTCAACAAAGCATCCTTTCATGTATTGAAGCCCAACGTTAAGTCTAACACGATGCATTTCTTCGACACTGATCTCCACGCTCCTTAGCCTAAGTGCGCATATCGTGTGCCAGCCACAGTGCGTCGCAACATCGCACAAGAGACACGGCTCAACACGACGTCATACAGACCTCGAACTGCCGATGGGTCTCACCGGTCGATATTGTAAAAAAAAAAAAAGACGGCTCAATTGCCTAGTTTTTGCGTAGACTATGGCTTGCTGAACAAGATCACACGTAAGGACATCTATCCCTAGCCACTAATAGACGACGCCGCGACTGCCGGCATGGAGCAGAGTTTTTCTTTTCTTTTTTCTCTATTCGTTGGACCTGCGCTCCGGCTGCTTGCAGCCCCGATGGCTGAACTTGACCACCGCTAACCAGCCTTCGTTAGATCCGATGGCTTACATGAATTTATTGTGACGCGATTCGGGCTGTGCAACGCGCTTGAAACATTTGAACGCATGATCGGCATCCTTCGCGGCTTCAAGTGGCAGACGAATCTCTACTACCTGGATGGTACTCTCATCTTTCCAGACGGCTTTGCGACACATCTACAAAAGGCCGAAGCTGTCTTCACTAGTATCAGCTCTAATGGCATTGAGGTAAACTTAAAGATGTGTTGCTTTGGCGTACGAAAGCTGCTTATACTGGGCCGTCTTCTTCCGCGATGGCGTCCTTCCGGATCCCACGACACTTCGTGCTGCTGCTACGTTTCCTAAACTGGCAATGAAATACCTTCGCAGCTCTTTATGCCTTTGATTTTATTTTACACGTTTCATTCGCAGCTTCCTCACAATTATAGCGCATTTCACTGACCTCCGCAGCGGCTGCGACCTTTGAGCGAAGTCACATGTGGCGATGCATCCAGAAAACTCCGATAAATTCTTACTTCGCCTCCAATCTTGCGACATTTTGATTTGCTCGCCCCATATCAGAGAGAGAAGTTTATTATGACAGAAAAGCTGAGAGCCCCCAAAATGAAATTCACAAGGACACTAGCGGCGTTGTGTTCGGCGCTGTGCTTGCCCAGCAGGGGCGTAGCCAGAAATTTTTTTCGGGGGGCGGGGGGGGGGGGGGGGGGTTCAAGCCATGCTTTATGTATGTTCGTGCGTGCGTTTGTATGTGTGCGTGTATATATACGCAAGCAAAACTCAAAAATTTCGGGGGGGGGGGGGGTTTGAACCCACGAACCCCCCCCCCCCCCCCCTTGGCTACGCCACTGTTGCCCAGCGTAAAGGCGGATTTGACGAGTTAGTTGTTGCTTACAGGGTTGCCGTTGGTGGCTACTTTGCGCCAAATTGGCTAATTTTGGACCTCGTTGGCGACGAGAATTACCTGTTGGCGCCATGGCTCTTTTTTAAACTTGTGGTTATACTTATTCAAAATGGTTTTATTTATTCATCAATAGTAAAAACTCTGTTGATAATACCGCTTCTGTTCCATTTAGCTAGAAATTCGGAGATAATATCAAATGACATGGCTACTTTGGATACTTTTGGCGTGAGTTCTAGCACCTTTTTGTGTCCACACAACGGCAACCCTGGTTGCTTATGCTAGCCATGCACCTACCAAAGCACGCACGAGCATGCATAAATTACGGTTGAACCCCGTACTTTATCTACCCGTACTTTACGAACCCAGTAAAGCCTCGTACTAGATCTACGGCGTCAAACCACTTGATCTTTCTTCTATTCTAGTAATCAACAATGTCGAGGCATGAGATTGCGCCATAGACCTAGGTGATTCCACGAGAGATCGAACATGCATGTCCGGTCGACATCTGAGAGCCGCGATGAGGTAGACCAAGCATTTCTTGAGGAAGATGAAGCGATTAATATGTTGAACAGGTACGTCCACCTTTTTTCTTATGTTTGTGGGCGAGGTTGCAGGCTGCAAGCTGCGCACGCGTAGCCCGGCCTTTAGAGAGCGGAATCAGCCCAACACCGCACATGCTAGAGACAAATAAAATCTGAGAATACATTTTTGCTGAAGACAGGCTACCAGAGTGAAATTTCGCTGCAGCAAAATAATTAGTACTGTAGATTTACGCACAAAACAAGCTAATAACAACCATCACAGGCACTGAAGTGAGAACACACAGCAAAGGTCACTTTGGCGCTTCATGTCTCTTTAACAAAGAAAACGAGGATATTTGATGTTGAAACCGTGCATTGAATGAAATAAGCACTCTTCAGTAAATTGACACCGAGTTTTTTTATTTGGTTTTTTGAAAATGGGCTTTTTTTGAAAAACCTTGCTTTTTAAACTATTTCTTTCTTTTTTTTACACTGCTTGTAGGAAAGCGATCTCTCGCAGAAATATTTCAAATGCTTTTTTTTCTGTACGTGATACAGTTTTGAAGTGTCTGTGTAAAATAGCAAACGGGCGAAGACGCATCAAACTTACCAAACATTTTCGATTTTGGCGTGTTTACGATTTTTTTTACATTTTTTTCCCCCTTGGAGGACAGCATCAAAAAAGCATGGATGTAATTCACAGTGTTCCCTATTTAAATCCAAATAAAAATTTTTCGACGCAACGTTTACAGTTCGCATTTAATTCGGCTGCGAAATCCAAAAATATTGCGGTGAGCAAAACCAAGACGCCCGCGCCACCACCTTCAAAAGCGTTTTTCGGAAATAAAATTTTCGGTTCCCTTCATTTTGAATGTGCCTGCACATCATATAAAAATCCCAGACAAAAGAAAAATATCGACCGGACATGCATGTCCGGTCTTTCGTGGAATCACACACCTGCTAAAGCCTTACTATCTCTGTGCCGTGGTATTCTGCCCGTAATTCGCCAGGATGGCTTTGTTTCGGAACGAAAGTAAATGGAGAGTTTTAGAACACCGTACGCAAAGCTTGCGGGCGTTGCGGTTGTAGCGTTAGCGTTCGTCACTTAACGGGAGCCCGCAAGAGGTTAACGTACGACGCATGCGCAACGCAAACGCATAGCTTTGCGTACGCTATTCTAAAACTGTCTAAAAGCGCCAATGCTTGCAGAAGCAGAGAACGCTGCTAATGTAGAAAGAAAATAAGACGATTCGGCAACACAAGCTTTGCGCTGGTTCTGCCATTGCTGGTCAGTCTCCAATAGTATAGTGCTGATTTAAAAAGCTTCATTACACTATCAATAGCTTCTATCATGCTTTCCTGGGATTCAATATGTGTTGCCTTATTGAGGCTGTGGTTAACTGAAATAGGCCCTTGGTTCCCCTTCCTTTGTTGTTTAGATAATGGGTTGCGTAATAAGAAATACTAAAACATGAGAACTTTACTTGCTCCATATCTAGAAGCGAAACCGGCACTGCAGCAAGATTCTGGGTGCAACGCTTTAGCGAAACAACAAGGAACTAAATCTTCAGCAATGACGCACTAGTAATAATAATTGCTGGATCTTTACGTGCCAAAACTACGATATGTTTATGAGGCGCGCCGTAGAGGAGGTCTGGACTGGAAAAACGATGTCCTACAGCACGCGATTAGCGCTTAGCGGGCGTCTCCCATTCCCTGTCGCGGCAGAAGAGTGTGCCGGAAATTTCGACCACCTGGGGTTCTTTAACGTGAATTTACATCTACGTACAGCATCAAAATCCAAGTACTAGTGGATTTTCGCCTCGTTCAAAAATGCTAGAGCCGCGGCCACGATCAAACCGGTGCCATTCGGGTCGGCAGCCGAGCACCGTAACCACTGACAGCAATTCTGTTAAAAAAAAAAAAAAGAAAAGAAACACGAAAAAAATTTCTGCGATTCGAACCCGTGCCGCATTCACCGCACGTGAGTCGCCAGAACAGGCGCTCAACCATCTAAACCACAACGCACACCGGTCGCGGGGCGGTAAAATGGGTCTTATTAAGATACAATGGTCGAAGACGCGAGTCGAAGACGCGACTGTGTTGTAGAAAACCTCATTTTGGAACGTGTTTTTCTTCACACAGAAACATGATTGCGGCCTCAAATGAAAGCTTCGTCTCCGTACTACTTAGATCTCCGAGAAATTTGCAGGATTCCATCTAGTTTTTTCAGACGGCCCGTTTTTGTCCCAAAAAACGAGGCGTGATTTCGGCCGCTTCCATAGGACCCCATATTTTAAACTTTAGTCGTCGTGGGAACAGAATGTGAAGCCCCGATGTTAACGATGCTGCATTTGTTAAGTGCGGTACAGCTTCTGGAAGGTGCCCCTTTAAGAAGTTTTGGAAATTGCGCCTCTACGATTTTTTATCGTCGAAAAATGACCCTGTCCCATTGAAAACGTGAGAGCTTCCAGCAGTGGCCGCTAGGAGCGCTGATCATCCAATGTCCCCGAAAGCTGGATCTGTTACACTCCAGAGTCTTTGCAAACGTGCCTTTTATATCTCTGACTTTCCTCTCACAGTGCTTTTGGACGGCGGGGGTGGTGGCGCTCACTGGTAGTGTTAAAGGGAAGTAATGCATCATGACCATGGCCTACGCGATCAGCTCCTGCAACGTGTCGTTGCCACGCGTCCGTCGCAATTTTGTCGACGTCTGAACACACCGCGAGGCGGTGACCTTAGCCCAAGCGTCGGCGTCACTCATAGCCTCCATCCATACCAAAAATAGCTCTGCGACGCGCGCCTGCCTCGCCTCGCTGTAACGCCGTGCTCCCGCTTACGCTTGCCGAGAGAGACAAAAATAAACTTTATTAAAAGAATCAGTCAATCAGGTCAGGCATTGCCCGACGGCCAGATCCAGCTTTCGGGGACATTGGATGATCAGCGCTCCTAGCGGCCACTGCTGGAAGCTCTCACGTTTTCAATGGGACAGGGTCATTTTTCGACGATAAAAAGTCGTAGAGGCGCAATTTCCAAAACTTCTTAAAGGGGCACCTTCTAGGAGCTGTACCGCACTTAACACATGCAGCATCGTTAACATCGGGGCTTCACATTCTGTTCCCACGACGACTCAAGTTTAAACAATGGGGTCCTATGGAAGCGGCCGAAATCACGCCTCGTTTTTCGGGACAAAAACGGGCCGACTGAAAAAACTAGACGGAAACCTGCAAATTGCTCGGAGATCTACGTAGTACGGAGACGAAGCTTTCATTTGAGGCCGCAATCATGTTTCTGTGTGAAGAAAAACACGTTCCAAAATGAGGTTTTCTACAACACAGTCGCGTCTTCGACTCGCGTCTTCGACCATTGTATCTTAATAAGACCCATTTTACCGCCCCGCGACCGGTGTGCGTTGTGGTTTAGATGGTTGAGCGCCTGTTCTGGCGACTCACGTGCGGTGAATGCGGCACGGGTTCGAATCGCAGAAATTTTTTTCGTGTTTCTTTTCTTTTTTTTTTTTTTTTTTTTTTTTTTTTTTTTTTTTTTTTTTTTACAGAATTGCTGTCAGTGGTTACGGTGCTCGGCTGCCGACCCGAAGGGCATCGGTTTGATCGTGGCCGCGGCTCTAGCATTTTCGAACAAGGCGAAAATCCTCTAGTACTTGGATTTTGATGCTGTACGTAGATGTAAATTCACGTTAAAGAACCCCAGGTGGTCGAAATTTCCGGCACACTCTTCTGCCGCGACAGGGAATGGGAGACGCCCGCTAAGCGCGTGCTGTTGGACATCGTTTTTCCAGTCCAGACCTCCTCTACGGCGCGCCTCATAAACATATCGTAGTTTTGGCGTGTAAAGTTCCAGCAATTAACATTACTAGTGCGTCATTGCTGAAGATTTAGTTTCTTGTTTTTTCGCTAAAGTGTTGCACCCAGAATCTTTGCTACAGAGCCGGTTTCGCTTCTAGATATGGAGCAAGTAAAGTTCTCATGTTTTAGTATTTCTTATTACGCAACCCATTATCTAAACAACAAAGGAAGGGGAACCAAGGGCCTATTTCAGTTAACCACAGCCTCAATAAGGCAACACATATTGAATCCAAGGAAAGCATGATAGAAGCTATTGATAGTGTAATGAAGCGTTTTAAATAAGCACTATACTATTGGAGACTGACCAGCAATGGCAGAACCAGCGCAAAGCTTGCGTTGCCGAATCGTCTTCTTTTCTTTCTACATCAGCAGCGTTCTCTGCTTCTGCAAGCAGTGCCGCTTTTAGAGAGTTTTAGAACAGCGTACGCGAAGCTTTGCGTTTGCGTTGCGCATGCGTCGTACGCTAGCCTCTTTCGGGCTCCCGTTAAGTGACGAACGCTAACGCTACGCCCGCAATGCCGGCAAGCTTTGCGTGCGGTGTTCTAAAACTCTCTGTTTACTTCCCTTCCGAAACAGAGCCATCCTGGCGAATTACAGGCAGAATACCACGGCACTGAGATAGTAAGGCTTTAGCAGGTCCATTGCGCAATCTCATGCCTCTACATTGTTGATTACTAGATTAGAAGAAAGCTCAAGTGGCTTGACGCCGGACATCAAGTACGCGGCTCGTTAGACCATACGGGACGGGCCGCGGTACTTCGAAAGAAGTTTCGTTGACCGACCGGGGCTAGCTCAAGGAATCCAGAGCCACACAAGTTGATGATCACCTTGGCCGTTGATCCACACAAGTCAGTCCCGGGAATACGACGCTAAAAGGCTTCGAGACATCTCGATGGTGTATTTGGCGCTGCTTGCCAGCAGTGGCGTGAGATCGGGCTCTCTGGCGACCCTCTTCAGCGCTTAGCAGCTTGGGAACTGCCGTCGACTCACTCACATAAGCGTGGCAAGGAGGTATTGCGCATAACGTGCAGGAGGGCTCGAGTCCTTATAGGTAGAAGACAGGAGAGAGTCCATTCGTGGTCTGAGTAGCAGTGTTTCTGGCGTACGTCACGAAGAAATGACACGGTTCCAGTCTTAGTAACCGGAAGTGACGTACATTGTTAGCATATCACCTTATGTTCGAATAAATATTTCTGTTAAACCATTCGTTTTATGATTGTAAGATGTTGTGGTATGGTGAAAGACCTTGCATTCCTCTAAAATTGCTTGACGACGTCCGACAGAAATACACGTCTTTCGGACGATGCCCGGCTCACGTAGTGCGCCGTGCTGTAGAATGTCGTGGTGTGAAATGAGAGGCAACATTGCTGGCCGATGCCGATGGCAATAGTGAAGTCTCTGCTTAGCGTGTAATCGATGGCAACAATTATCTTTCAGTTGGCAGCAGGAGTGATGGAAAGAAGTCCATACAAATCAACAGCGGCGTAGTCCAAGGGACGGAGAGGGCAAGTTAGTGGTTGTTACGGAGCAGGGAAATGGAAAGGGGGGATTCGTGTGGCGCTGCGCGACGCAACAAATGTAGCGGTGTTAGAAGCGGTACATTCTGCGTTGATAGCAGCAGAGCTGGAGGAAAGTGCAAGTCTTCAACCCTTCGGCGTGCACACTGTGAGTCAGCTTTGAAGGTGGCGCATATGTCTTAACGTAGATGGCGCGGAATAAGAGCGATTTGCGTCCATCATAGAGGTATATAGTTGTGATGGTCGATCAACTGTCACGAGGAATGAAATGGTGTGTTTGATGACTTATTTCTCTAGGGATGGTAGGTGACGTTGCTTCACGCAACAAGTCTATAGGGGAAGTAACGCAGGGGTTTTTGCGCCACTGCACAGGCATGTCGGTGACGGCTACAGCGGGAGCGCGTCGTAGATGGACAAGAAGACCGCCGCTAGAATGTGTATTGATCGGCGTATGCAGGGGGGGGAGGGGTTGCGGGTTTCAACGGTACTTCATGTATGTTCATGCGTGCTTTGGTAGGTGCATGGCTGGCATAAGCAACCAGGGTTGCCGTTGGGTGGACATGAAAAGGCGCCAGAACTCACGCCAAAAGTAGCCAAAGTAACCATGTCATTTGATCGTATCGCCGAATTTCTCGCCAAATAGAACAGAAGCGGTATTATCGACAGAGTCTTTACTATTGATGAATAAATAAAACTATTTTGAATAAGTAAAACCGCAAGTTTAAAAAAGAGCCATGGCGCCAACTGGAAATTTTCGTCGCCAACGGGTCCAAAAGTAGCCAATTTGGCGCAAAGTAGCCACCAACGGCAACCCTGTAAGCAACAACTAACTCGTCAAATCCGCGTTAACGCTGGGCAAGCACAGCGCCGAACACAACGCCGCTAGTGTCCTTGTGAATTTCATTTTGGGTGCTCTCAGCTTTTCTGTCATAATAAACTTATCTCTCTCTCTCCCTCTCATATGGGTCGAGCAAATCAAAATGTCGCAAGATTGGAGGGGAAGTAAGAACTCATCGGAGTTTTCTGGATGCATCGCCACATGTGACTTCGCTCAAAGGTCGTAGCCGCTGCGGAGGTCAGTCAAATGCGCTATAATTGCGGGGAAGCTGCGAATGAAACGTCTAATATAAAATCAAAGGCATAGAAAGCTGCAAAGGTATTTTATTGTCAGTTTAGGAAACGTAGCAACAGCACGAAGTGTCGTGGGATCCGGAAGGACGCCATCTCGGAAGAAGACGGCCCAGAATAAGCGGCTTGCGTACTCCAAAACAACACTTCTTTAAGTTTATCTCAAGGCCATTAGAGCTGAGGCTAGTGACGACAGCTTCGACCTTTTGTAGATGTGTCGCAAAGCCGTCTGAAAAGATCAGAGTATACCATCCAGGTAGTAGAGATTCGTCTGCCACTTGAAGCCGCGAAGGTTGCCGATCGTGCGTTCAAATGTTGCAAGCGCGTTGCACAGCCCGAATCACGTCACAATAAATACATATAAGCCATCGGATCTAACGAAGGCTGGTTTGCGGCGGTCAAGTTTAGCCATCGGGGCTGCAAGCAGCCGGAGCGCAGGTCCAACGAATAGAGAGAGAGAGAGAGGGAGAAAAAAAAAACTATGCTCCATGCCGGCAGTCGCGGCGTCGTCTATAAGTGGCTAGGGATAGATGTCCTTACGTGTGATCTCGTTCAGCAAGCCATAGTGTACGCAAAAACTAGGCAATTAAGCCGTCCTTTTCTTTTTCTTTTTTTTTTTTACAATATCGACCGGTGAGACCCATCAGCTGTTCCAGATCTGTATGACGCCGTGTTGAGCCGTGTCATTTGCGCGATGTTGCGACGCACTGTGGCTGGCACACGATATGCACACTTAGGCTAAGGAGCGTGGAGATCAGTGTCGAAGAAATACATCGTGTTAGACTTAATGTTGGGCTTCAATACATGAAAGGATGTTTTGTTAAGAATACAATTCGAATGGCAATGCCTTTCTCCGTAATTTCAGGAATTAGGTAATATCTCGAAACTAGTGGCATCATAGGAATTCGTTCCAGGTTGCCTTAAGAACTCCACGGCGAAACATTGCGAATTGAAATGTGGGCGATAATTCAATTAGTTAAGATCACAATTAGGAAATTTTCGTTAGTTAGTGGACTAAGCCTTTCAATTTTTTGTGTAATAATTTCAGCCTCTTTTCGTAGACCAGCTGACGAGCTAGAATTGTACAATATCTAACAGCCAACCTTTAAATTTTTTTTGAAACTGTTCGCTGAAACATCGGTATTCTCCTTATTGTTGTACACATGTACCGTACTCCCCTCTAGAGTGCCCTAGCGCTTGAGTGCATTTGAGATAGATAGATAGATAAATAAATAAATAAATAAATAAATAAATAAATAAATAAAGCCTAAGCACGTTTTACACTCACTAAAAACGCTAAGGCGAATAACGGAAAGGTGGGCTAGTTGGTTAGGTTTCGTAGTGCAGTATATGGGGCACCGCGAGAACGAATACAAGGACGAGAAAACACAGGACATGCGCTGTCTGTGTCCTGTCAGCGCGTGTCCTGTCTTTTCTCGTCCTTGTATTCGTGCTATAGCGCTGCCCCATATACTTCGCTAAGGAGAAACCTGAATGGCCTCTTGACACACCTTTTGTCACTGTAAAAATACATTATATATATATATATATATATATATATATATATATATATATATATATATATATATATATATATATATATATATATATATATATATATTTGCGACTGTGTGCGAATCGTGAAATGATACTTTCGCATTCACGATTCACAAGTGTGTGATCATCATCATGACTACGCAACATGACTACACTAATTGTACGGTATATGCCACTCCCATGTTTCTCCAATCAACTCGGTCCTGTGCAGGCTGCGCCCACGTTAGCGCTGGCAGCTTCTGAATCTCATTGAAATACACTGAGTGTGTGCAGCGCAAAGAAACGGGGACAACAGAAGACACATGAACGACGTAGACTGGCGCTGTGTCTTCTGTTGTCCCCGTTTCTTTGCGCTGCACACACTCAGTGTATTTCAAGACATGTACCAACTAGCCCACCAACGGATCCTTCTTGAATCTCATCTGCCCATTTAACTTTATGCCTCCCGCTCGCGCGCTTGCCTTCTATTAGAATGCACGCTGTTACTTTCAATTGCCACCAGTTATCTTGTATTCTCGCTGCATTCCCTTGAGAGATAGTGGTAAACTACCATTCGCTTTTCTTTTGAGAGATAGTGGTAAACTGCCAATCATTATCTCAGAATACGCGCCAAATGCACACTACAACATTCTTATACTTTTGGTTACTTCATTCTCATGGTTCGTATCTGCGGTCACTACCTTCCCTATACAGACGTATTCCTTTACCACTTCCAGTGTTTTGATAGGCATCGCAAACAACTCTTCTCTTCGGAGACTGCTGAACATTGCTTTATTTTTCTGCACATTAATTTTCTGACCCACCGCTCTGCTTTCCCTGTCTAATTCAGTAATTATGATTTGCAATAGTTTTCCCGAGTTACTAAACATGGCAATATCACAAGCGAATCGCATGTTACTGAGCTACTCTCCTTTAACTGCTATCGCATGCTGTCCGCAATCCAGCGCTCTGAAAACCTCCTGTTAACACGCGGTGAATAGCAATGGAAAGATGGTAGCTCCCTGCCTTAGACTCTTTATTAGAATTTTATTCCATGCTTTTTTTTTTTTTCATGGGGGACAATGGTGACTGTGGAGACACTGTAGATATGCCACCGCGACGGCATAGCGGCTATGGAGGTCGGCTGGTGACCTGGAAGGCGCAGGTTCTATCCCGGCCGCGGTGGTCGCATTGCGATGGAGGCGAAATGGTAGACGACCGCATGTACTGTGCGATGTCAAAGCACCTTAAAGAACGCACATGATCAAAATTTCTAGAGTTCTCCTATACCGCGGGCCTCATTATCATATCGTGGTCTTGTCACGTAAAACCCCAGATATTACTATTATTATTATTATTATTATTATTATTATTATTATTATTATTAATTTTCGTTCATTAAAAAAATCATACCAGAGGACGTTCGAACGATGATATTTAAGTAGTGTTTTTGCAGCCGGTGACCGGCAAATCTGTAGCGCTAGCACACGTGCGTCATCATGTGTGCTATGCGCCGATTTGTGTGTACCGCGAGCCAAGATCTTCTAGAACGATTACTTTGTGCTTTAATAGTCATAATAATTGTTGGGGTCTAACGTCCCAAAACGACCGTATGATGAGAGACGCCGCAGTGGAGGGTTCTCAAAATTTCGACCACCGGGTGTTCTTTAATGTGCACCTAAATCTAAGCACACGGGCCTCAAGCATTTTCGCCTCCATCGAAAATGCGCCGCCGCAGCCGAACTTTGTAGATTGAACCGCACGTTTGGTAGCACCATGTTAGTTCGCGGAGGCTGCATTTCGATGGACGCAATATGCAAGAAGCCCATGTGCTCAGATTTAGGTGCACGTTAAAGAACCCCACGTGGTCTAACTATCGGGGGCCCTACAATATGGCATCTCTCACATTCATATCGCGTTCTTTGGACGCAAAACCCCAACAATTATTATAAGAAGTATAACCGCTTTCTGTGCATCCAGAGAAGCCTAAGCAGTAGAAAAAAGCTCGGAAAACACGGGGACGAAAAGTAAGCAGACGCAAGCTAAGTAACCTAGAACTAAACATTGCGAAATGCTATCATTCGACTGTCAAGTCATTAAATGTGCGCCAACTGCTTCAAGATCTGCCATCGGCCGAGCCTTTCAACATGGTAAAAAATTTGCGCAGCTTGCGCTGAGTCGCGTAAGGCTGGGGCAGAGCAGAGCTGGTCGGCACTCGCCTGGTCCTGGCTTGACTAGGCACACGTTCATTCACACGTCCATGCACGAAGTGTTCACGCGATCACTTTGCGATTCACGAGTATCGGATAGGTATCCATCGGGTTTCATTGGGAATCGCTTTCAATCACAGCACCAAGTACCTTATTTACCTTAATTAGATAAATTGGCCTAACTTGCAAATTCGAGGCTTGGTCTCGATTAGCTTCCATCCCATGTGAAGGTAAGCTTAATTAGCTAATTAGTCGAGCTACCACTAGTTATATTCAGTCTTAATTAGTATTAGGCTAAGCTTGGCGCATCTTACATAGTTCGGCATTACTATAGGCACACGAGAATCTCAGCTCGGCTAAATTAGGGCTTTTTGAGGTATGATTTCATTAGCTTAGTTATGCGTAGTTAATTAGGTTTTACAATGCTCAACATGGCTTGATAAGGCTTGTCTATGGTTACACTGGTTTAACTAGGCACAGTTCTTAATTTTGCTTGACGTGGCCGCGCCGGCAGGATCATGGTTTCCTCTCTGCATCGCGAACCGGACAAACGGCGGGCATAACATACTTGCTGTAAAAAAATGCGAAGGGAATAAATGAATGCGTTTGGCTGCCCTTCCGGATTCCCGGTGCAGTCGCGCACCGTTTTCTTTTTCTGATGCGTAAAACGAGTCGTTGCCATAGGATCGGGGAATGACTAGCGATTTTAACGTTGCAGCTCGCCGGTCTTATCTTTGTCGCCGTTAGCAACGAACGCGGCAGGCCACGCCAAGACGTGAAGCTATGTGTTCTGAACTTTTTTTCTTTTGTTTCTTTCCTTTTCTTTCTTGCCTTGACGCAACTCTTGACTTCGCACGAGATTCAAAAGATAAAAGTCATGCGGCACGTGGTGGAAGACACGCGAACTAAACGCCGATGTCCGTGAAAGCTGGATCTGCGCGCTTTTAGAGCAGCGCGTGATTTCCTTGGTGGCTAAGCATTCCACGAAAGAGCGATCTGATTTGACGCGGTTGCATTAAAGAGATCGTTCTGCGCAAAATCCAGTGTCGGCGTCGTTGCTTGTAAGCGTTGTCCGTGGGCGAAAATTAAAGATAGATGCATATAAATAAACAATAAAAATCTTCGGCTTGAGCGGAAATCGATCCCAGGACTTCCACGTCGTAAACAGGTGTTCTACAACAGAGCCACGCCGGTGCATGAAACTGTTTTGAAAAAAAAAAAACCATAATAATGTCATGTAGTGCGAGGAGCCCCCTTAATGCATGTAATATTGCGTGGCAGAAGCGTAGGATCACACCAGCGTCAGAACATTTCAGTTGAACTAGTGGTTGGTTTAAAGGCCCATCAATTCCCAAGCGTACAAGCATAATTAATCATTATTATCAGCAGCAGCAGCATCAACAAAGTGTGCAGCTGCGCCTGAGCGCTTGTGACCTTATGGATCGCAAAAGACATACGTGGCCTTGACTACACCCCGGTCGACCACCTCACTTAACGCGCTGGACGCACGGTCCCCTGAATCGACCGCTCCTGGATTTTATACAGGAAACCGAACTATTTCTCTTTATTTAATCTATGCCGTTGGGCATACTTGCGCCAATAAAAAACAAAAAAGACCGCGAAAGAAAGAATCATGGCGTAGCGGGCACTTCGCATGCTGTACTTGAAGTAGGCATTCTAGGATAATTTGAAGCAGTCAGTGTTACGCGCACAGACTATCCTTTCTTTGCGGCAGGGTTGAGCTGTCCACCGAGAAAATAAGCTGCCCGCCACGGTGGATCAGTGGCTAAGGTGCTCGGCTGCTGACCCGAAGGTCGTGGTTTCGATCCCGGCCTCTACCATTTCGCCTCCACTGAAATGCGACCGCCGCTGCCGGGATGGAACCGTGACCTTCGGGTCAGCAGCCGAGCACCTTAACCACTGATCCACCGTGGCGGACCTAAAGGACACACTTTGAACTCATGCTTAAATATAGCAGTTACGTATCAAACAGGGCGTGCGAGAATGAACTACAGAAGCAAAGGTAGTCGCAACCGCTTTTTTTTTTTTACCTTCATCGATGAGGGACCCCAATTCCTCTGCAACAATGGGAACAGCCATCACGAACAGCTGCATTCTGGCAGGGTCGGCGTAAGCATATTCGGTGAAGTGGTCCGAGCAGAGGCGGTAGCCGTTGTATACATCTGCTTTCATGCCAGCCCTGAGAGGTCTCCCCTTTTGGCGTAATTTCGCCATACGTCACACCTACAAAATCGAGGACATACCACCATGAAATCAGTAAACAACGCGTAAAAGCGAAAAAAATAATGTGACTGCGAAGAAGAGACAGAAAATTGTGTCCTAGCACAGGCCGAAAATCGAAGCGCACCTCGGTTGTAGCGCAGGTGACTCGAACTTCTCGTAACAAAGAAGGCAAGCGGTCCATGCTGCGTAAATGAGTTTGGGGGCTTCTTTCGTGTGAATTAACATTCAGAAGTGGTAATTTCACTACTAGAAACTGGTCGTCTAAATGTTCTAAAACCAAACCAGTTCGTCGAAGAAGCGTTTAAGCACATACGGCAAACATAATTTGCAAGCTTTCTTCTCGTGGAAAAAAAAAATTCAGAGAAACCGCTAACACAATCGATGCCGAAGCGAAATTTCCGTCTGCGCGTCAGCTGTCGTCAATCGGCTCACAAGAAACTGTTGACAAGTAGATTTACATGCTTGCAACACCACTGAAAAATGCGCTGTGCCAAACAAACAAAATCACTGTAAAGTAACGGCGGAAAATTTTTCGGTTCGCCCTGTAGCTTTTCTGGGAAGGATAGCGCTTGCTACGTAACGACCGAATAAGAAGTGTGCTTACCTGTAATCCGCTGGGAAGCGGAAAAATCTCGCTGTGCTATTCTTTCCTGAGTAGTAGCACCACAAAGCAGAGCAGCACGCCTTGTGTCTATTTCGTTGTTTTGTGTTTTCGTATTTTGAGCGCGTTCGCCCACACAGACGCCAAAAATTTCACGTGCAAGGCATATAGCAAACTTCTACACCTGCACACAGTGAAAGCGGCAGGTGCAGACGAAGTGAATGGCAGAATAAGAGATAAGAGTGAAAGCACCGCCCGTCGGCGCAACGAATGAGCCGTCTAAATAAATATATAGGGCGTTAAGAAGGGGGAAATAGCCAAGGACACATTTATTGTCTACACATAATTGCATAATTTTAGTTTACTGATGCGTACGTTGGAAAGATAAAGCCTCATATGCAATAGTTACTGAATTTTCGCTTGCTACCAAAAAATAATAGTGACGCTTTTTTTTCCAATACCGAAACTAGTCGAAGTGTCCGGCCCCCTGTTCTGATAGCCTACATTTCCCATCAAATTTTTTTTAAAAAGCAGCAAAAAAACAAGCGTGACGCATGCGCACCTATCGAAGCAGCTAGAGCATGCGTGCTCACTCATGTGATATGGGTATATAAGGGCCATGCAACGTGGTTGACGAGCCATTTTGCTGAAGTCCGTGTTCGCCATGGTTCGCGCAGCCTTTTCAGGACTTCGCAGCTGCAAGCACACGTGCGTGGACGACCACTACACACATGGGTGTGCAATGGGGCTTCTCAGTATCGCCCCGCTCGGAAGCAGAAGCGTACCACGAGCATCGTAGTTCTGCCAGCAGCATTCGTACGAAAGGCCAGTTATTATTATTTATTTATTTATTTATTTATTTTTGCGTAAATATTGTTCCTTTGGTGCAGTTATGAAGTGGCGTTCAACATGAGCACAGAAATGCGTCAGTTAATAGAGCAAGAAATCGCATCACTTATTGGTAGCACAATTTTACAACTATGGAGCAGTCATGTTGTCAGTTTTTTCTTTTATTTGTTCCTGTGAAGGGTTTGAGGCTTTCGCAGATTTGTTTTGGGCCACTTTTCGCCAAGTATCTGTATTCATCAGATGACTGATGTTCCCTCGGTTACAGCGGCTTCCGTTTCCACGTTACATATTGCCGGTCTCTTCATCACATAGGTTGTCCAATGAGTTAACATGGTCCTGTTAAGGTATCGACGGCAACTACAAGATGGGTATTCCCTCCTGTATTGTTCGAAGGTAGTAGCGCGTTCGCGCGCGTTACGCTTTCACGGAATTTCGACGTTCCCGAGCTTCCTTCAGATAAGTACCGTACGTCACTTTTGTTCCGACGTCGTCGTCTTTCTTCATTGATTCGTTGATTGATTAGTCATACCTTAAGTGCCCCAGGAATGGGTTTTTACAAGAGCGGCTCGCTATTACAATAGGGTCAAACGCACAACGTCAGGAGGAAGGCCATTCCAATTGTATGCCGTCTTCACATACAGCACAAACGATGTACGGTGCGTAGTGGCGTGAGAAGTCGACGGTTACATACGAGTATAGCTTTCCCTTAGTTGATGTTATCGAAATGTCGGTATGTTCCCTTGATGGCGGTAGTACGACGTGACGCGTAACAGAATTCGGATGACAGGCACAGACGAGCTATCGAGCGGGCTGGTGAAAGGCGCTTTACTATAGTATGAGTAATCTCCAAATATGGATCTTGCTCGATGATTTTTGCATGTATGCTACAGTTTTAAGGGTGTGGCGTCTGCTACATGAATACTTTGACAGGAGACGGTGCCAGACATAACTATTGCTATGGACAACCAAAAAACGCCGTTAGCTTCGTTAGCAACGTGTGACAACCTAATTTTAATCTGAAGAAATAGCAGGTAGGTGTTGTAACCGTCGTGGCAGTTGTCAGCTTGCTCTCTGCCTAATTCCTATGTGTCCGTTGTGTATTTGTGTATGCGCAAAGCCAATAATAAGAAAAAAAGCAAATCCCACGCGTGCTGCGAATTCAGTCAATGCAGTCAATTTCATGCGAAGCAGTCAACGAGTAGAAACACTGGTCGAATTTTTGGCTTTGAACGTAGCGTTGTGAGGTGGATCGATAGCGCATTGCGAATTGAGTAGTTGTGCGCTCATGTCGTCGGTTTATCAGGCGTGGCGACCAGACAGGCGTACAAAGGGTACATCTTTAAGAAAAGCGCGAAAAACCCCCAACAGACAGGTAGGAACGCGACAGGACGACGCGCTACTAGCAACTGCAGCTTCAATCAAAAGCGAAAGAAGATATACACTCGCATTACAAAAAACAAGATAAAGAAAACGGTCACCGCAGAATGAATATGCATGTAAAAAAAGAAATCTTTTAGATGAGCTTAACCTTAGCCGCCTTTCGTCGGCTGTGAAAAGTTCAAAAGGCCTACACCTTGAAATTTTCTTCTCGGTTGAAACCCACAAAGCGGATAAGCCTTTTCGAGCCATTGTGTCGGAAAGGGGTACCTGGCAACATGCCGTCTCTGGTTTTCTGCAGCGCCATCTTTCCTCGTTGGCCATTGAGGACCCTTTTCGTGTGCCTAATTCTGAAGCAGTTGTTGAGCTCTTAAAAAAAAAACGATAACCCCGACATGTGTTATGGCTTTAGTATCGATATTGAGTATGTTTTTTACTCGCTTCCGCATGGCAAGCTGATGGAAAGTGTTAAGCTATGCATCACAGAGGGAAATCATGAATTGACGTTTAGAACAAGGTGCGGTGTTTCACTGGGAGGGTTCTTGGAGCTGTTGTCCTTCTACCTCAGAGCAACCTTTGTAGCATGGCACAATGATCTCTTTGTACAAAAGCCAGGAGTCTGTATTGGCTCTAGAGTAGCTCCCACTCTTTGTGAAATTTTTCTTAGCAGAGTGGACCGGTTGTTGGAAAAGTCTTCTTGGGCTTCACAAGCATGCCTTTCGGTGTGTCGACGATTATTTAATTTTACTTGACAGGCACGACCACCAAACAATGTGTATCGACATCCTGAAAGTTTTCAAGGAGTGTGGTTCGGGATTGAAGTTCACTTTTGAACTTCCCAAGGACAATGAATTGCAGTTTCTTGGCTTGCAGCTGCAATTCCTCTCCTCACATGTATGTTGGGGGTTTTTTCCCTAGGTCTACTAAACCACTTCTCCAGTATGTATCAGCTCACTCGAGAACTGTAAAACATGGCATAGCGCTTTCGTGTATAAAATCTGCCCTCTCAAAGACATCATGTCCTCATTCTGTTAGGGCTAGCTTTGCACTACAGATCAGCAGACTAAAAGCCGCAGGGTTCCCTGACAACCGCTATCAAGCCGAGAGGTAGAATACCTCGATGTAACTTAAGCTGGTGACAAAAACGTGCCTGATTTTTCTTTTTTTACATGCATATTCATTCTGCGGTGATCGTTTTCTTTGTCTTGTTTTTTGTAATGTGAGTGTATATTGCCACGCGCCTTTCTTTTACTGTATTCGGTTTCCGCCCACAAAGACTATCAGCAGTACTCGGCGCAGACCGCGCCTTATTGTTCCAGAAGCTTCTCCGTTGTAGTAGATCGTTTTGTTAAGATTGCACGGAAGACTGTAACGCTCAAGATTATTCCGGAGTTTGCGCGACGACTAGTGATGGGGCTGGAATGTTCGACGCGTGATTTATAAAAGCCGGTGCGTTCCAACGAAGTATAGTTGATCGACGGCCGACGCTCTGTTCGCCGCTATCAGTGCCAGCGTGTATTGCTGTAATCTTACTTTCCGTTTACCGGCCACAAGTTCGGCCTAATAAACAGTTGCATTTTGGACACGTCGCCTGCTGCCTTCGTCGACGTCACACCCACGTGACACCCACAGTTATGCTAGCCAGTCGCTATTTAAGGCAGAGGCCAACTATTCCACAACAGAAAAGGAGTGCCTTGCCATCTGGGCTACATCAGTTTCGCCCCTACCTTTACGGCAGGCCCTTCAAAGTTGTGAGCGACCACCACGCCTTGTGTTGGCTAGCCAGCTTGAAAGACCCTTCTGGTTGCCTCGCACGGTGGAGCCTGAGACTTCAAGAATTCGACGTTACCGTCGTTTACAAGTCCGGAAGAAAACACTCTGACGCCGACTGCCTGTCTCGTGCCCCCCGTCGACCCACCGCCGCTGGACGACCAGGATGATGACGGCTTCCTGGGAACCATAAGTGCCGACGACTTCGCCGAGCGACAGCGAACGGACCCGGAACTCGGGAGCCTTATCGAATACCTCGAGGGCAAGAGCGCCACTGTTCCGAAGGTATTCAAGAGAGGACTGGCGTCGTTATTCCTGCGAAACGGAGTCCTCCTAAAGAAGAACTTCTCGCCCCTTCGAGCCAAACACCTTCTCGTGGTTCCATCAGCAATGAGACCAGAAGTCCTCCAGGCCCTACACGACGACCCGACGGCTGGACATCTCGGTGTTTCCCGCACGATCGCAAGAGTACAGGAAAAGTACTACTGGCCGCGCCTTGCCGCCGACGTCGCCCGCTACGTAAGGACGTGCCGAGACTGTCAGCGACGGAAGACACCGCCAACAAGACCAGCAGGCTTCCTTCAGTCGATCGAGCCTCCTCGGCGACCGTTCCAGCAGATCGGGATGGACCTCCTGGGGCCGTTCCCAACGTCGACTTGCGGAAACAAATGGATCGTCGTAGCCACCGACTACCTCACCCTTTTCAGAGGGAGCCATTGCCACGCGCCTTTCTTTTACTGTATTCGGTTTCCGCCCACAAAGACTATCAGCAGTACTCGGCGCAGACCGCGCATTATTGTTCCAGAAGCTTCTTCGTTGCAGTAGATCGTTTTGTTAAGATTGCACGGAAGACGGTAACGCTCAAGATTATTCCGGAGTTTGCGCGACGACTAGTGATGGGGGGTGGAATGTTCGATGCGTGATTTATAAAAGCCGCCGCGTTCCAACGAAGTTCAGTTGATCGACGGCCGACGCTCTGTTCGCCGCTATCAGTGCCAGCGTGTATTGCTGTAAGCTTACTTTCCGTTTACCGGCCACAAGTTCGGCCTAATAAACAGTTGCATTTTAGACACGTCGCCTGCTGCCTTCGTCGACGTTACACCCACGTGACAATATCTTTCTTCGCTTTTCATTAAAGCTTCAATTGCTAGTAGCGCGTCGTCCTGTCTCCTTCCTACCTGTCTGTTGTGGTTTTTTCGCGCTTTTCTTAAAGATGAACTTCAACCAACTCGCCCAACTGTCCCTGCTAGTACAAAGGGTAGTTCATGGACCCAAGTAACGCCGGCGCTCACGCTGAAGCCGAGACTTCATTTTTATCACACTGAAGTGCATGCTACGGTGCGACGATGGGCTTATCGAAAGTCACGTTCGTCTGCGCATTCGAGCAACGCTCGGCTATAGCTTACGGATTCGTAGGTATACGTATGTAGTGTTTATTACATACCTATGATAGCGGATAGCCAAAACGGCAGACACAATTAGTGTTGCCCCGACGAGAAGCTTGCATACGGTCTTTCTCCGAAGCACTGGCTTAGCTCTGTGGTAGGATGCCTCGGTTCGATTCCGGCTTGAGCCGTCGAAATATTTCGCTCATTGATAACGCCGCCGACGCCGGCACCTCATTTTCAGTGACACGGGCTTCTTAACGGTGTCGTGTTATATTTCCGAAGTGTTTTCACGCTGTCCCTGGGTTGCTATAGATTTAGTCGCCTGTGGTGCCCACGCGCTTGCCGCTATAAGTGGGTATGTGCCACACCTGGCAGGTGGAAAGGGTTTCACGACGTACGCGACAGGCAATTCAGCTAATTCATCTCATAAACAATAAATCGGGTTCATCATACACCCATGTCCTCCAATGCCGTTTTTGGTAGGCACTAAGTAAAAGAGACGACCACAGGAGCGTCCAGATAGTTAGATAGATAAGATCAAAGCGCCTTTGGATCGCCAAGAAATGCGTCGCATCTAAGGATCTGAAGAGAAATGGACAGCTCGGCACTTATATGCCCTTACACGTGAAATTCCCAAGTTGCATATCTGTCATCTCTTGGCGTTCAGTAGCACTGTAGCGATGTTTTGTGTTTAAGGCATTTGACGTTTGTTAACCAGATTTCGACTTTTTGAAGGCCAGGCTGAAGTAGATGGACATCTGATATGTTGTTACTTTAGTGATAACGGAATCGATCCTATTCTAAGATTTTCGTATTAGAAAAACGATTATTTGGCAAGTCGTTAATGTATATCAAGAAAAGCAATGAACTTATCGGACTATGCCCCGAGGTAAGCCTGAAACAACAGGGCTAAGGAAGAAGATAGGTTATTGACGTAAACGAACGTGGTTAAAAGATTGCAAATGCAATAAAAACGAACCTCAACCTTAAGGCGGGAAAGCTTTTAAAAAAAGCATTTTAACTTTTTCAATGGCTTTGACGAAGCGTAGAAAGTCTACCGCATGTGCACCCTTACTCTTTTTTAACAGTATCGCGGTAACGCTGAGCATATAATATGACGGCATGTAACATTCCCGAAAGGAACCATCTGCACACTGAACTACGAGCGCCGTCTGCTACGCTGAGGCCCAAAAAGAGCGACATTAGTGGGCGTGTCTCGACGCTCACGCAGTCATACAACAGAAAACAATGGGACTGGAGGGGCTATTTTGTAAACGGGATTGGTCGAGGCTCGTTTGACGGTCAGACGTGGGACTAGGAAGCGGCAGTGCTGCTCAATCATTTGGCACAGGACGGATGAAGGCACCATTCCGTCCTATAAAACGGATATAGAACGGACGACTTGGATTGGATCTAAACGTAAGCGCTAGGGCCGGAGAATCGACTTCGCCTGCTTTGTGTATGGCTTACTCCAATTCCGCGTCGATAGTTAGAGAAAATTCGCAACCAGCCCTCAACACCGAATGTCTCGTGAAATTGCGACACCACCTAGCGCCCAATCAAGATATTGACACACGTCATCGCGCTCTTCAATTTCAAGCTTTGAAAAAGAATACCTGCCCATATTGATGTTCAGCTATAATAATTCTGTATTTCTTCTTGCGTTGAAAGCATCTCTGAATTCCCTCAGCTTCCCCATTGGCTGTTCGCTCCCTGTCGTGACGTTTTACTCCGTTCTTTCTCAGAACGCTCACGAATTACCACCCCCAGATAACACAGCCGGAAGCACTGGTATCGAATGCGCCTAGCAGAGCAGCACAGCCAAGGACACTTGCACTCGGCTGCGCGTAGCTCGCATGCGCATACTCTTTTCCATTGATCCGATGTGCTCCGTCATACGGCGCTGTTTGGGATATGTTGAAGTAAACAGCGTATCCGACGGCGCTTGTAGTTCAGTCAGTTCAGTATGCTTTGTGCGCTTGCGCATCATTGGCAGAGCTCGTTACCTATCTAACATATCTGACGCTACTATATACGATGCTCCCGCGATACTGTTAAAAAATTGCAAGGGTGTACACGTCAATGCTACCTCCATTGTCTCTAATAAACAATGCTAGTTGGGTATCGCAGCAAACACCTTACTGGAAACCATGTTGGTTTTCATTAAAGTTAGCAGGCGCGAAAGCATTCAACTACTTGGAGTAGATCACACATTCCATTATTTTCATCACAGTTGTGAATGAAGTGGCAGATATTTTTTTTCGCGTTCATAAGTTGAGTCTTTTTTTTGTTTTTGTTCTCCTGATGAGGGTAACTGCTGAAATATATGTGAAAAAATCGCATTTGTTGGATTATCAGTGTTATTCAATATCTTAGTGTTGGTGCATTGATGTGAGCTCTAATGAATTGATACGTTTGACCACTGACATCAACTTTCATGTCTTGCAGAGTTGGGTGGTTTACAGGAAGGGCATCAGGAAGTTCGGCATCTGCGTGGTTCAACGGTAAATACTGAACAGAGAGCATCAGTTAATACGTGCGCGACCAATCACTCTGGAATTCAAACCTCGTAGCACTGTTTGACAAAGGCGTTGTGGATGACGGGTTAATTGTTTTTGAGAACTGTTTACGACTACTTTCTAGCTCATCATGTAACGTAACAGCATCGACATTAAGCTACAGCTCTAAAAGATTCAAAGTATTTCGTCTGCCCGGTATTTCCAAGCGCACAGCTCGTCTGAGCGAGGCTGATCGTATAGTTAAGGTGAGGGTGAAAACATAACTTTGGGTAAGGTACTGCGATTTGTTTTTAAAAAATAGGCGCCACTTGGTTTAGATTAGGTGGTAGAAAACGGGTTAGGAGCCATTGATCCGCTTATCAGGATGAGACGTTAGCAAAAGGTCTAGAACGTTGGATGAGCGGTCGCCAGAGAGGCGACCTGTGATAGTCTATAATGGTGAAGCAATAGCTTAGTCTCTTTCAGCAGACCATGTTATGCCGAGGAAGATGAAGTCGTCAAATATTGTTTTCAGAAATCTAGTTGTAACAGTTAAGAGCATCGTGAAAGTGCTTAGAGAAAGAAGCATGTGTGTCCGGTGGGTGGTAACACACTCAGATTACAACAGGCTGATTAGACATACGACAACGTACCAATAGTTCCTTATGGTGGAAGGAGGTCGACGCCGGAGCACTGGATGTTATTGTGAGCAGCCATCGGGACACCGCTGCTAAGTGTGGTTTGTCGGTCACGATGGAAAATAATGCATTCAGGAAAACAATGCAACGCTTTGTCGGAAACATGCATTCAGCCATTTTTTTTCGTCATAATGACGATGTCTTAATTTTTGGGATGGGTCACATCTGAGAGTTAGTCACGCTTTGTCAAGGTACTCCCTATGACAGTATAGATCAGTGGCAAGGCTGTGCGCGTATATACGGTTTCTGGGAACAGGAGAATCACGTGATTGATTTTGTGGCTGAAGAATCGATTTCTGCTCAGTGGAAGATAGGCAGCGTTATCGCGTCTTCTCATAACGAAGCCTGAAGGCTTGGAGTCGTGCTTTTCCGAATTCCGCAAGTTTCTTTCGGGCAAGACTAGTACTTAACGAAAAGTCTGAAGCAGTCTTGTCATAAAGCCCTCGGCTTGCGTGCTTGGTTACGCTTGCGGCGTTTTTCGCGCAGCGTCCACGGCTGCTCGTGACATTGGTGCACTTTCTTCTATGTGGTGTTGGTTAAATTATTCCCCCCGTGAATGTAGTAACGCAGACTCCATGATATTCGCATAAATTGAAGAAATCGTAACGGAAGGCACCGCGTCATTGGTCAGTCGCCTCGATCGCGACCATAAACTGCTGGAAATTTTCGATTTGTTTGCCCTATATACAGACCTTTTTTCGTGGGCGCCGTCATATCGCCTAGGGGGCGGCGCCGTCTCTGGTCTGACAACCTACTGGCATGTGCGAAGCTCCTCGCTGCAGTTGCAGTCGGTTTTTCTCGTTCTGGCGCGCTGAATATCGTATCAAGTGATGCAGTCTAGGTAGGAAATGAGTCTGTGAGACGTCCTGAAAGGTTTGATCCATTGAGGATCAAAGACGTAAATATACAAGGGTGCGAACGTGTCGCAAGTGCTTGATGTCATATATTTTCGGCGCTCTTTTTCCGTTGGAAAACGCGCAGATATTTCAACTTGTTCTAGCAGGGCAAGCAAGTTCTCGCACCAGTTAGGGGCACAATGAATCTTTTTTTTACTTGGACTGTAATCTTTTAGTTTGTTTTTTCATTCACGGTTTGTTGATGCTGTTACTACCGCTCGTACATGTGGTCGTGCCTGAGCGTGTAGTATCGATTTCATGGCGAGGACGGAATCTTTTTGCTGCTCACAAACCGTCGTGTATGTTTTTTTCTTTTTTTTTATGTTTAAGTGGCACAACTGACCGGTTCTTTCTCGCTCGTTTATTTTATTGCCCTCCGGTGTGGACGAAATTACAGGCGTTGAGAGGAAGGTGCTGGTACATAAAAACGATGCTGACGTTGACATGCCGGCCCCCCTTCTTTTAGGGGGCGAAGCTCGTTAAGGTCGAGGCTTGTCAATCACTCCCCCGGGGTAGCCACGCTAGTGCGATGACGATGACACTGCTATCACGGCACAGCACATGCAAGGTAACCATTGTACGATGAAGAATAAGCGCGTTCCAGACCGCACATTCTCTATCTGCCATGGATGAAAACGATCGTGCACTTGGCTTGGCTTGTCAAGCTCTCAAACATAATTGTAGTCATGACTATGCATCTGGCACCTAACCTATACAACGGAAACATCAAGTACATCGAGAAGGCGATGCTGCACTACGAAACTGAATACAAACACGGCCCTTTCCTACTCGCCGGAGACTTTAACGCGGACATCATGAACGACGACTGGCTAGTCCAACACATGGTGTCCCGTTACGCTCTCCGGTGCATTTCATATGACTACAAACGTGTAAATGACTGCAAATATGTGAATAAAACATTCTATATATAATCACACCACCCCCGTGTTTGTGTCACGTCTTTGTATGATCGAGTGGGCAAAATGTACGGAGAATCCACGGTTTACCAGATTTATCCTCCGGAGCTTCGCCCACTAATCATCATTCACTTCGTCGATATGGTCTCGATATTTAATTGGCTTTCGGTGGCGATAAGGTCAAGATGGCTAGAGAGTTTCTTCTGCCGGTGAGGCACGAAGCGTGCCCGAGTTCGAGCCCGTGATCGGCACAGGAGGTGAATCCTTCCTCGAGCAGAAGTACTGTGTTCTTTCTTTTATTTTGCGAAATTCTGGCTGTCTAATAACGTGGGGTTTGCTTCGTTGCTTTTTTTCCTTTTTTTTTTTTTTTTTTTTTTTTTTTTTTTTTTTTTTTTTTTTTTTACTATACAGATTTCATATCGCGTATCGTCTATCCACCCCGCTGCCTTGTGGAAGTTGTAACATGCCGACTAGCATCTCGCCATGAACTTTTTATGTAGTTATCATTGGATGTTCGGATTTTACAAGGCCGGTGTGGAGCACAAATTAAATGTACGATGCCGGTTGCCTCGCCGCAAAGTAAGCGATTTCTCGTCCGTGCTAACAACGCTGCATCAACTACACTGATCACCGCGTTCAGCCGAGCTATCAGGATAATCGTTAGGCCAAGCAGATCATATTAAACTATATTAACAAAAGGACGCGAAAACACCGGCGGCTTCTTGGGAATGTTAGTTCACGAGTGGTGCTTTGATCATACCCAGGAATTCGGGACATCACTTTTAGTTCACTGTTTTTCACACCACGTGGCGTACGGACCTTCAACTTTCAAAATTGGCGCGATGACGCATGCCGCGCGGCAGACAAAACGACAATACACATGAAAAAAAGGCAGCACGATATCGACTATCGCCACCGAGAGCGAACCGTGATCGCGGACTGATAAGCGCAAGGCGTACGACGAGCGGTCGGCTGGCTGCTCGATCGTGAATCGGCAGTTATATTGCAACGAATGCGTGCACACAAGTCACTTGTCTTTGCTTGAAAAGGCGTGCTGCCTGTTGTCATTTTCAACATATTTCGTCCGATTGTATTGTTGTCGGTCCCCACGGGTTTCTTTAGAAACTAAGGACGTCCTTTTGTCGCTGCCGTTTTCGTGATCTTAGAAAGCTAATTTCAAGACAATAATACCAGCCTACGATATGGTAATGACGGTTTGAGGATATGCAGAGACTCGACGTCCCTAATGTTTGTTGGCGTCACTTTACAAATGATCTTTTTTTTTTTTTTGCGCTATAGAGTGAAGGAAACAGGCCGTGCGATATTCACTGCCAGTGACAATCTTTTTTCAGGGCTCAAAAAGGAGCTAAAATAAAGGCCGAGATTGATTACAGGGACGAGATTGCTCAATGACCTTCTGAAATTAAGCATTCTAAATACGGCGCTTTAATTTAAACAACGCCCTTTACGTTTCTAGAGCACATAATAAAAGACGTCCGAAATAACGTATTTCATTATGCACCTGACATGCTATACAGCTCGTCGGCGCCTCTTTGCTAACTGTTCGTGAAAGCGTAATGAAACCACTTATATTCAGGTATCCGACCACCCACCGCGGTGGTATAGCGATTACAGTGCTCGGGTTCTGACCCGAAAGCCGCGTGTTCGATCCCGGAAGCGGCGGTCGCATTCCAATAGAGGTGAAATGCTAGATATACTGCATACTGTGCGATGTCTGTGCACGTTAAAGAACATCAGCTGGTCGAAATTTCCGGAGTCCTCCACAATGGCGTCCTTCATAATCCTAACGTGCTTTTGGGGCGTAAAACACTTGATAATATTTGGATGTACACGACCGTAAAACCACCTCTTTGTTTCGCTGGATCTGCGGTCTGCACAATGGCGTCAGGTCTTGGTTTGTGACCCGGCTATTTCGGCCCATTTTATTTAGAACGAGGAACGCGTACAAGCGAGTTTGAAGTTAGCGCTCGTCTGGTTTCCTTGCCGCTACTTGTGTCATTGTTTCTTTGCTCGTCCTGCTCAAGAACAGCGTGCTTACATTTTTATATGGTAATGTTTCTTAAAAGGTCACTCGCCTGTACGTATTTAATACTTGCATGACGCGCTTATTGATAAGTATTTAAAGCAACCACTCATTGTGCAATTCAGATGTGTGACGCTGGTGCTATTCTACGCTTCTGCCACGGAATATTACACGTGTTAAGGGGGGCCCCTCACACTACATGACATTATTATAGGTTTTTCTTTTCGAAACAGTTTCAAGCACAGTCGTGGCCATGTTGTAGAAAACCTGTTTTCCATGCAGAAGTCCTGGGTTCGACTTCCGTACGAGCCGAATGTTCATATTGTTTATTTATTTTTGCCCACAGGCAACGCTTATTTTTGGCTCACAACGAAAGACACCGACACCAGCTCCGACACCGTATTCTCTGCAAAACGAGCTGTTTAACGCGATCAAGTTAAAACAGATCGCTCTTTTGTGGAATGCTTAGCCACCAATGAAATCACGAGTGGCTCCAAAAACGCGTGGTTGGTGCAATATCTATAGTATACCATGCCTTGTTCACATTCGTGACGACTCTAATAAGACAAGTGCTCATTTTTTAAAAGAAAATTTGTGGTTGAGAAAATAATAATAATAATAATAATAATAATAATAATAATAATAATAATGTATTATCCTTATAACTTATTATTATTACTGCTGTTGTTGTTTTTGTTGTTGTTGTAAAGGTGTTTATTGAACGCTGGCGTAGGGGTTGGCCGGTAGCTTGATCAACGGCTCAAATCAATGGACCTTGAGAGCGAGTGAGCGGCGCCCTCGGGCAATGCGCGGTAGACACAGACCCGCGATGTCACTGGAGAGGGTCACCCACTTATTATTATTATTATTATTATTATTATTATTATTATTATTATTATTATTATTATTATTATTATTATTCCTGCTAGTGAAGCACGATAAAAAAATACGGTTCCAACACACGTGTACGTACTGCTTTTATAAACGCCTCGAACATGGCGTTCTTTTTTTTTCGTTTTTTTTTTCTTTTGGCACGAGAGTACAAACGAGAGGTTCCGAAAACACCTGAAATGGCTTGCTGCGAAGCGGCCGTGCTGTGGGGATACATGCGCCCCATTGTCCCGAAACTGACCTGAAAGGATGTTCTCAACCCTCTCTCCTCGGGCGCGCTACGTCACATTAGCTGCCGTGCCCAAGACAACCTGTTCTGACCAGTGTTGCCAAGTTAGCGGTTTTCCCGCTAAATTTAGCGGGTTTTTATTATGCTTAGCGGGCGAAATTGTTGCACTTATTTCAAGTCGCCAGTTCGGTTTTGTCGCAGATCGAGGCACTACTGATCTACTTGAAGAATTTTCTGATGAACTACATGATGCCTTAGAAAATAACATGTTTGCATGTGCTTTATTTCTTGATATCTCCAAAGCCTTCGACACCGTAAACCACTCTATACTGCTTGAAAAAATGTATCTTCTTGGCTTCAGGGGGGCCGTTCTACGAGTTTCTTAGAAATTATCTTTCTAATCGTTTCCAGGTAGTTCGGTTAGATAATCAGTTACCTTACAGCAATAGGCTTCCCTTGAAAGCTGGTGTACCACAGGGATCCATTTTATCTCCTCTTTTATTTAATTTATTCATAAATGATTTTACTGCTGCTGTCCCAAAATGTCTTGTATTTCAATATGCAGACGACACTGTTCTGCTAACGAAACACGTCTGCTACCAAAAAGCGTTGTTACTACTACAAGACAGTGTATATGAGGCTGCGTCGTGGTTTACTAATAATTGCTTGGTTATTAATCAGAAAAAAACGAAACTAATTTGCTTTAAAAATCCGTTGAAATCAATGGTGACAAATGCACCCCTATTTCTTCATGCCCGTGATTGCACCTCCTGTAAGTGTACTCCCATTGAATATGTTAATTCTATAAAATATCTTGGTGTTTTCTTCGATAGCGACCTGTCTTGGAATGATCATTTGGCTTACATTTGTGAGAGACTACGAAAAGTTTCATGGTTACTTTTCAATATCAGATCAATTGCACCCATCCAATATTAAAGTCACCATCATGCTTGCTCTTGCGTACAGTGTCCTGCGATATGGTATTACATTATTTGCTTTCTGTTCTTCGCGATGGCAGTGTCGGGTTGACAATATCTTGAAAAGCATGTTGAAATCTATTGTGTACAATCGTCCTTCAACAGACAATGCAAATTTATTTTCTCTACTTCGCCTACCGTCTTTCAAAGCGTCGTTTAAGCAAACTGTCATATTACGCCACTTCTGGAACTCTCAGTTTAAAACAGAATACATTGCCTCTCGTATGTTAAGAAAAAGTTCCCGCTTTTCTGTACCATTTGTCAAAACACGATATGGCAAAGCTATTAGAAAGGTCTATGTCCCTACTGTTTTTAATGACCTCCCAGACAGTGTTTTTTCTGCAACGACGAAACGGAGTCTACGAAACATCATAAAGTCACTTTAATTGTTGCACCATTTATCGCATTACTATTTTTCTTTGTTTCTTTCATGCCGGTATTATCTGTTAAAGTTCCTCAATCCTTATCCTCCATATTCTGCTGTTTAGGTAGCATTGCTCCCGCTAGTTTGATTCGTGTGTCTTATTTTGTTTAATTGTAGTGTAAAAGAGTTACATGTCTTCTTTCTATGATTATTTTACGTGACAAGCTCTACAATATGTATGTCATCTCTCGTCTGCCGATGTGCCGGGCCTAGTCCTCCAAGCCACTGCCTGGCTTTGACAGGCCTGTTATCTGTGTGTACTACTTAAGATGACAATAAAGATATTATTATTATTATTATTATTATTATTATTATTATTATTATTATTATTATTATTATTATTATTATTATTATTATTATTATTATTATGTGTTCTCCAACCTTTCCCTGAATACTTCAAAGACCAAATTCACGAGTATATCACGCAAAACATCTATCGTGTCTTTTCCAAGCTCTGTCTGAATACCGTTTCGTTATGTAAGGTTTATGAGATCAGTGATGTTGGTGTTGTTTTTGATAGCACGTTAAATTTTTCTCCTCACACTAAACGTGCTGCCATGCACGGCCATCGTTCTCTCGGCTGTGTTTGCAGAATCTCTCGAGAATTCAGTTCTCCTACAGCCTTCCACAAATTATACACTGCAATATGCCTTCCTCAACTTGAGTATGCATGTGTGATCTGGAATAGAATTGCTAAATCCAGCAGTATGTATAACGCCATTGAGCGAGTCCAGAAAAAATTCCCAAGCATTTACAACCATCGTTTTGCTAGAAATGACTCTGGATCTTGTTCTAACACTGCTGGAATATTATCATTGCCATCACCTTTACTGCCAACGAAATCGCGCTGACCTGTTATTTCTTTACAAGCTAGTTCACGGTATGATATCCTGCCCTTTACTTCTCAGTTGCATTAATTTTCGAATTCCGCGTAAGTTAACCAGAGAGAATCGACCGTTTCATGTACCTGCCAGCTTCTTCCAACACTCTACCGTTCAGAGAATACGAAGTCTCTATAATGTGAACTTTCTTGATTTTGATGTTTTTCATTGTCCACAGTCATTAATTTGATCCGAGCTTTGCACTGTCTTAACATAGTTTTGCACATTATACAAATTTTCCCCTTTTCCGTCTTTCAGGAAGCCTTCTGCATAGTTGTGTATATTCCACATTATTTTTCACTCCCATTCGATGATTCTCGTGTTGCCTTTTTATTGTTCCCCCCTTTGCGTTGATTTATTTTTGTCTCTGCGTTTTCGCTCTTTTTATTTGATGTCTTTTTCTGAAGGCTGTCTGTATTGTGTTATTTTTTTTTTGTTTTATTTCTGCGTGCGCCTGCACTAAGACCTTATGGTTGTTCTCGGGCACATTAAATAAATGATTTATTATTATTATTATTATTATTATTATTATTATTATTATTATTATTATTATTATTATTATTATTATTCACCAATGAACCACAATCTTGCTTTCAAAAAGTGAGTACTTGTCTTATCAGAGGCGTCAATGATGTGAACGAGGCATGATACTGTAGTTATTACACCAACCACACGTTTTTGGAGGAGCGCATGATTTCATTGGTGGCTAGGTATTCCACAAAAGAGCGATCTGTTCTAAGGCGACAGCGTTAAAGAGCCTGTTTTGCAGAAAATCCGGTGTCGGCGCTGGTGTTGACGTCGTTCGTCATGAGCGAAAAATAAGCGTTGCCCGAGGGCGAAAATTCGAGATAGATGCAAATAAATAAACAATATGAATATTCGGCTCGAGCGGAAATCGAACCCAGGACTTCTGCACGGAAAACAGGGGTTCTACAATTCAGCCACGCCGGTGCTCGAAACTGTTTCGAAAAAGAAAACTATAATAATGTAGTGCCAGGAGCCCCCCTTAACACATGTAATATTGCGTGGCAGAAGCGTAGAATCGCACCAGCGTCAGACATTTGAATTGCACATTAAGTTTGTTGCTTTAAAAACCGACCAATTCCCAAGTGCACAGGCATGAGTAATCATCATTATCAGCAACAATATCAACAAAGTGTGCAGCAGCGCATTCGCGCTTGAAGGCTTAAGGATCGCAAAAGAAAGAATTATGGCTTATATAGAGGGCATTTTGCATGCTGTACTTACAGTAGGCATTGCAGGATAGTTTGAAACAGTAAATATTACCAGTACAGACGTACTTTTCTTTCCGGCAGGGTCGTGGTGAGCGCCGAGAAGTTAAGCGAGGCTGGCAATTCAGAAGGCGATGCGAACGGGGCTCGATTGCGCTTTCTCCTCTTCAAGGCGAAGCTCAAACGCAGTTAATGTTCTTTTAATTGGTTAATCGCGTGCTATAAAGAAGCTCGTTGATAGCTGTACGCCAGTCTTAAGAAATTTTACGTTGAAACAAAGATTTTATTCATATAGTATGGCTGACATGTTCTACTGACATGTGTTCTCCAGCAGAAATTCCGCATTTCTTCATTGATGAACTAGCTGTATACGTGATTTAGCTGAACAAGGCACCATCTCGGCTTTCTCCGCGATGGAAACAATACTGCCTTAGTTTCAAATGAATGAGAACTAACAAAAAATGATGCCGCGGGGAAAGTATAGGGGATGTTATTAGTGGTAATTATAATGTAAATGTGAAGAATGAAAAGTGGATGAAAAGATAAATTGCCGCTCTCCGGGACCGAACCTGCGACCTTCGAATAACGCGTCCGATGCTCTACCAACTGAGCTACGGCGGCGGTCATCCCTCCGTCCACTTTATATGTGCATTTAAACCTGGGAGTGTTAGTCAGCACCGCTAGAAGCCATGACGTCGAGTGTGGAACAGTATTTTTCTGCCTGTTGGCGTCACGTAGCACATGATCTTACTACGAGCTGGCAGCTGAACAATATTCCCTCGCATACTACCTGAAGGCATCAAGTCTGCCAGAACGAGACCCTCGCTATGCATGCAGGAAAGAAGTGGAAATTTTAGAGGGCCCCTCACCAGGTTTGACAATTTTGAGCTGACGAGTGGAATGCGTACGCTGGGCGTTCACAATCACGTCTGCCAAAATTTGCAACGCAACGCGCCGCGGAAATAGGTCAACTTTCAAGCTGAACGCTCCCTGCCCTTCTTCTCGCGGGCGCGCGCCCAGAGAATGAGGGATGACGTACACGATGGAGTAGCCCTACGTAGACGGTAGTGCTGTGACATCGCTCCTCTATGTAGACGACTGTGCTTTGACGTCGCCAGCACTAGCACGTGACACCGCGATAATTATTTGACACGAAGTGTAGTTTATGCAATTTGTAGCTTGAATAGACGAATAAAACTTGAGAGCAGTAATAAAACACACAAACAGAATGTTCGCGTTTTCCTTTTTTCATTTTTTCTGCGAATCGTAGCGAGATGCGAGGCTAATGTACCTCCGTTCCGCATGCGTTCGTGTTCTCGCGCTTTGCGCATCGTGCAGATGCCACCCTTACAACGAAACTAATTTTCTATCGCGTTCCAGAGCTCATAAGGCTCATATATCCTCCCGCGTCATGTTCATGCGGCGCACCGCTTGTCTCGCGTCCGTACAAATGTCGCAGATTTCATGCTCAGTAATAGGTTGAAAGCCAAGTGATCGGCGAGGCGCATTCGGCATAGCTTGCATAGACGAAGCGCATAGAACGCCGCCACAATACCGCTTGCGTCTCGGCGGCTAGGGCTGGTTCGATCACGTGGTGCGCTCGTGACATTGTGTGCGCAGGACGTGTTTATGCGTATGCGTCATGTGATCCTCCCGCTCACGTGCCGAAGGGGGGCTGGGAAGGGATTTGGCTTGCGAAGGCTACACGGGGCGAGCGCCGAGGTTTTCAAGCTCGCCTCCTCGCATAATGGTTTCGAACCGCCTCAAAACATCGGTTTTCTCAGCTTCTAATAGACCGATTGAAAAAATTATTCTGGCATAATGCTCTTTATAGGGCGCGCAACCACTTCCAGTGTCTAACTAAAATTCGTTATGTCACCTGGTGAGGGGCCCTTTTTAAGGGCTCGTTTTTCCTTGTTAGACACAATATTATTGGGAGCTAATACAGACAATAATGCCAAGGAAAATATCTGGGGTGTTACTAGTAATAAATGTAACGCTAATGTGAAGAAAGAAAAGTGGACGAAAAGATACCTTGCCGTGGGCAGGGACCGAACCTGTGACCGTCGAATAATACATCCAATTTTAAGAAAGGGAAAATAGACAACCACCCGTTTGTAGCGCGAAGCCACAAGAAAATCCATACGGATTTCTCAGAAAGAAAAGCTTCTTAGTTGCCGAAAAATTCGTCCTGGTCCGGGGTTCGAACCCGGGACCAACGCCTTTCCGGGGCGGTCGCTCTACCAATTGAGCAAACCAGGAAGCTAGCAATTGGCAGCGCGAGAGCGAATTCATCGACAACTCGAAGCACATGGACACAAGTAATTCTCATTTGCATTACTTGTGTCCATGTGCTTCGAGTTGTCGATGAATCGCCGTCATCCTACCCTGCAATTAGAAGTGCTCGTCGATTTCATAGGTAAATAAACTCCAATTGATTAGCTTCTTTTTTTCTCGCAGCGCATGAAGCTTTCGAGGAGCTTCTCCGAGCAATACACGCAAGTTAAAAGTTATGAACACTTATGATACAACCAAAAACAATTGTTGCATGGGACAACTGGCCGTGCGGTGATTCGACAAGATAGATTATTTCGCAGCCTATCGCGTTACACTCATTCCATGTGTTGCACTCCGCCTTCAGCTACGTTCGACGCCACGCAAAATAGTCGTCCGCCGAGACATTTATCTCATGCAGAAGACGAAGTGAAGCGCTACACGGATTACATAACGAAACGGCAACCTGCCAGCCATGCATTCCCACGCGTTTTAGATCTTTTCCATTCAGAAGCTATCCGTTGCCATTCCGTGGCTGACAAGAACATCGTGATAAGCACATAGCCTAAATATATGGACCTGCTTGTGGATTCATCTAGCGCATACGGGCCATCCGGCTGCCTCCACCGTCGTTCTTAATTTTCTGCGCAACACGAGTGTGTTGCGCCACAATGACAGTAAGTCTCTTCAACCTACATAACGTCTACGATTACCATCTGCTGTCCAGTAGTTCGTTATATCGCAAGAATAGCAGCAACGGCACCAAATAATTCCCTCCTTGACTCGAGCGAAGCGTGACAGTCTTGATCGCCGAGAGTTCGACCAGCGCCTCCAACAAGAAGGCGTCGTTCGACAGAGCGAGTAGCAGCACCGATCGCGGATGCAGGTCAAAGGTATACATTCAAAGCCCACCTACTGACTTCTCAGTCCCCTCCGACAACGAATAACTCTGCGCTTCACACGGGCAGCAGGCAATTTAAAATCGAGGCAACAAATTGAAGAAAAAGCGCGCTTAGTCTCAACGCACTAATTGGACATATGACGGTGCTTCATGAAATTCTTATTATACGTGAGGCCATAGGCGTGCTCGCGAAGGGGGCAGGGTAGGCGGCTGCACCCCCCCCTCCCCCCCCCCCCCCCAAGCCCAGTCATTTAAAGGGCACGCAAAATTCAGCCCCTTACCTTTCCTGAGTCGCCTTTCACGTCAGGTTTTAGTGCGCAGGGTAATGGCTACGCATGGTGTTTTGAAAGTTATGGCGAATGGCGACCAATTAGGCACCCCTGATGTCAGTTGGAAATAACTGTTTACCCCGTAAATAACCGGTAAAGCTGGGGACCGATGGCAGGCCTTTTTGAGATGCACGTCATCGCTACTCTTTAATTTCTTTGTCGTTGGTTTCTTCGGACTCGGCGACCGGGGGGGGGGGGGGGGGGGGCACTGCAACACAAACTGCCCCCCCCCCCCCCCCCACTATGGAAAATCCTGTGCACGCCTATGCGTGAGGCGTTTACTTTCTGGCATTATGGAGCATGAGTCCACTTCTAACGTTTCCTGAGCACAGCACAGACAGACAGGTGTGACGAAAGTTAGCTTTTTTAGGTGGGAAATACTGCACAGAAGCGCCCCGAACAAATCTTAAAAGTCTACCATAACACTGCGGGTGCCCCATCAGCGCATTCATTGGCGTTGCCTTTGAAGAGGCTCGAAACCCAATCATGACAGCATGACAATGACGTCGCAATGGACACAAGCATACCTTTAGGGCCCCGAGCGCGTAAACATGCAGTAAATTCATTTGCGCAGACGTCTGAGAGCCACGGCGTGTCCACAGCAAGTTAAAGGCGCGATATTCATCTCTACGCAGTCGAAAAATACAGACAAGTATACGGTGTCTAGCGAAATGTGGCCGCAAGCATGATGCATCACTTTCTGGAGCACTGCCTTCTCGCTGCGCGCTCCACGATAGTAAAATTCGAAGAGCGAACGGTGCGGGATCATGACGCATGAACTCCATTCCTCGCTTTCTTATCAAGGAGAGAAAAAAAGGGAGAGGGAAGCACCCCCCCCCCCCTCCCACGCGCACGCTCGACCCCAGCGTGCGCCGAGGCGAGATTACGATGTCAGCGCCCCGACAGTAGCGAGCTGCTGCTCCGCGGCCGGTCGCTGCGGCCTGGGAACTTTTGACCAACACTGTACATTATAATAATATCGTCGAATAATTTACTGATTATCCATCTACCCGCACTTCATGATTGCCTACATCTATCACTGATAAAGTCTAATCATCACCTCTTAAATACCCTTCTCTTGACACTTTAATAGATAGGTTGAACAGATTTTCACCGAAAATCATTCCTGATTACTAATTATCGATAGCTATCACTAAGAACAATTCCATGCTGTTATCTGTCTCGGATCGCAATTTCATACATTGAATACCGTATATAGATCCTTGTGAGTTAAAGCCTTCTATTCTACGCTTAAAATGGGTGAATTCGTTATTACAAGTGATTACTTATATCGACAGGGTGCGAATGTGCATTAATACTGCTGAGTAAGTCTCAGTCGCTGTGAGTTCTGGGGAGGTCATAGTAACTTTTAATAATTATCCATACTAATTAAACTAAAATACTTAAAATAAATTAGCTTTGACAATCACTACTGCTATTTACTTACATGCGACGATGATCTAGTATAACTTGTACATATTGCAGTGCGATCTATAAATATGTATATATTATGTAGGTCCATTTATACTGACCGCTTTCACCCATAAGTTGTAAATAAATTGTTATGTTCATCAGTACCTTTAATTACTTATACTCAATGGAGGAAAATTCATATCAGTATCAATGTGTGTTGTTCATTCTTTTTCTTTGAACTGCGAAGCCATATTCTCATTTTTGGTTATTTACTTTAATTAACCAAATACTTGTCATGGCTAATTATGAACTTAAGATCTCCATAGTATTCATACCCTGCCTAGGTTGAGCAGCTTCAAGAAAAACAACCTTATATAAAAAAGCTGTGAAATTTTCTCGCATTCTGGGGCAACGGAAAGCACTATAAAGCGCTTTCCCTCCTATCAGGTGGTTTCACTGCAATGCACCTTTTTACAAAAGTGCCCGTCGAACCTCAGAAACTTCGTCAACGTCAGCCAAATTTCACAGATACGAACATTGAGTCATGGACATTATCCAATTTCAGTGATTTAAGCAGGTGAAGGCGCATTGTTCTTATATAAATTTCTAAACTCTCTCCTATGGAGTTTTACATAGCACATAAAAGTGGTCCTCGAACCCAGAATTTTTATGGGAATAAAGCAAAATTGCTTGCATTGTGAGATAATGGCGCCCACATTATATACACGGAGTGATTTAAGTGTATATTGTGGCGTTGAACTGTAATTAATGTTTAAAAGTGGTTTTCCCATTGAGTGACGCTGCAACTCGGCAGCTGCACAAGCGATGGCGCTAGTTGTCGATGTCCAGAATTCCTGGACATGCAACACGGGCAAGCGCTGACTG